>JANVCC010000270.1:10258160-10322172 GCA_025345505.1 Todiramphus chloris collaris
GAAGTTAACCACCTGGCACATACAGGAGAAAGGTTTCCCACCCACAAGCTTTCCTTCACTGTGAAAAACATACCTACAGTGAAAACAAACAGAGGAATTAACAGCAATAGAGGCTAAAAGCATGATGGAGTGGAGGACAAATTTCAGCATTTTGTGTATCCTTTTTGGAAGTGCAGAAATTAGGAGTTCCTTTAAAACCACCTCTGACCAAATGTTACTTCAAGAGAGGAACATGCTCAAATCACCTGGTAGTTGAGGTGTTGCCTCATCTGGATGTTATCTTCTCAATCCAGGAAGATTTTGATGAAACATTAAGAAATATTCAGATGTGAGAAAAATGTTTAAGTGTGAATCCAAGTCTGCCTTACCCAGTAAACTCTCTCTCTCACTAGCTCTTTCATAGTCATCTGCAATTCCTTTTTAGGATAGATGTGAGCCTGGCAATATACACCATATAAAAGCTGAAAACCCTTGCATACCAGTAATTGCTTCTAACACATGAAAATACACAAATGTATTCAACTTTTAGAGCTACACCATGGTATTCCAGCAGGACTAGAGAAGAAAGCAGAGACAACCTGCACAGGCAAGCGGGCAAGACTAACATGGGATAGAGATATTCAAAACCAGATAAAATGCACACATTGTGGTTCTAGCCTGCTATTTAAAAAAGGACCAAGCCCTGTTCTCTTCGTATACATGAACTTAACATTCTTGTGAAAGAGGCAAGCAGGTCTGTGCTTTTGTGGAAGACCAAAAAAAAAGTATGTGCCAAAATTCTACGTCGGTGGCCCCAATCTTGGCGTTTAATGTTTGAATAGTGTGAACAGCGGAGCCTGAAACACCGGGTGTGTAAGTGCATATTAATTTACTTATTTAATGTTGTTGTTGCAGCTGGGCATGAAATAGACCCCTAATTTCTAATAAGGCATGGTGCTGTCAAGGATAAGCAGAGGATAGACTCACCTTGGGTTGACTCACCTAGTTTTCAGTTTCTCTGCAAACTTTACAATAAAATAAAGTGTCATCCTGTAGGTCTCTCAGGCTGGAATCACAGCTGCTGAGGATAACCCTCCCTCACTGTCAATGCAACATTTCTTCTGGAGGTGTTTTTTTGTGGCCATCCCATCCCTTGCTCACAGAGTGTCTTGCACTTTTGTGTGGGCAAAGTCCCTTAAAGGTGTTGGTTATTCAACTCTGTAAACTGTGTTGAGATTTTAGACACAAAAACTCAGTAATGTGACACACTGGTTTCTTTTGGAAAGCAGGGACCATGGCAACATTGGATGTGTACATGTCAGGGGCTAAGGGGGAAGAAGAGATAAAAAAAAGAAGAGGGAGAAGGAGGAAGGAGGCTCAGACCACCACACTTAGTAACATGATTATATTTTCAGTTAAATTTAATTGCAATTAATATATAAAGAAGTCAGTGGTGAGCTGAACTAGCAATGCTGCTCCTTTAGTTCAGCCAGTGCATTTGTACATATTAAAAACATTACACAGCAGGGGCTATAATTTCACATGCTGCCATCTCTAGACCACTACAGCAAAATACAAAAGAGACAGCATTTGTGCTGTATCCCTGCACGTCATGTAAAACAAGGAGGTTGCCTGTAGTACGTGTGTGTGCAGTAAGAGAGACCCAAATGCAGCTCTTCTGAAATTCTAATGCTTTCACAAAAATAAACAAACTTCAGCAATATACAACATGATTCCAATTAGAAGCTCGATCAGAATAACTTGGCATTGTCAATTGGCTTTATACCAGGCAGCCAGCAAGATGTCAAATGGAGGAGTCCATTCTCCTCTCTGTGTGTGATCAACTCCCATTACTGGTAATGGAAGCCACGTACACATAAGGGAATAATATACCCCTTCCTGAGTAAAGCTCTCCTTCGTGAATTGAAGGTGTATAATGTTGTGGGTGTTTTTCATTCTCTGTTTCTACTATTGTGTTTCTCCTCAGCCCATTCAAATCATTTGATATGGACAAGGGGCACACAGCATTTGGCCCTGTTTTCCTTAAATCAATAGCAGAACTCTACTTTGCCTGAGCTGGATCTAGAAATATCCTTCCTTCCATTTTTCACAATTATTCCTTACTTTTGTAAATAATTATTAGCCCTTTACCCTCTTTGTTGGCTTTGGTGTGCAAAGTTAAATATGTATCAGCTCTCAGCTCAGACTTTTTCCTCTGTAAATGAGACCATTAGAGTTGTTCCAAATTTAAGGAAATAGTACTTGGGGAAGATGTCAGGACTGTGTATGAACTTTGTAAATACTTTGGGCACTCCTAAATATCTCTAACTTCCAGTTTTCTTCTGTCACAGTATTCTAGAGTTTGCCAAGCTGGGGATATGTAGGGGAGAAAAGAACATAACATATATCAAGTATGTGTTATTTGCAAGTTCTCTCAAAACCTTTGTGACATATAAGTTGATTTTAAAACTATGAAATAATCTACTGATGTCCCATGAAACCTCTACTATTCCAACACTTTGTCCACACTATCAAGGCAATAGGAGATCTGCAGAATGATTCTGAGGACTTCATGTTCACAGCATGTGTGTTTGTGGGACTTTCTTCTAGCCAGGTTCTATAGACCAGAAGCCCACTAGCTTCTCCCAGTTTCATGTCATCTGAGAAGATTCCAGTTTTTATATGTCACTACATAATCCAAAATGTGATTGGTGGGGACCACCAGGAAAGCTACTTCAAAAGCATGTTCCTGATTAGAATTAAATACTAACAGTCATATCTTGAGATGATCTGGTAGGTTATAGACCATTTGATCAAGTGTGTTAGATATCAAAGTGTTGATACTTGAGTCCAGTAGCAGTTTCTATTATCATAATTCTTTACAGAACAAATTTCAGTGGTTACATCTTGTCCTTCAGTATGTGCCATTGCTGTTTTCAGTGTCTCTTTTTTTCATTGGTTTTCCTTCTCTCAACTTCCAGTTCCCTACAGACCTCTACAAAAGATTGAGTAATGTAGATTCTTCAAGACCTGCTGTCCCAAAGAGCAGCTCCCAGAACAGAAGGGTAAATTAATTTTTACACAGCTGTGTCAGGGTAAAATGTCTGATTAGCTTCACGCTACTGATGTAAAAGAGCCCACTACACATTTCATACCGAGTTTGTCAAAAGCACTAATTTTATCTACAGCAGGTAAACAAATCAGGATTCTAGTCTCGTGGAATGACAGTATTTAAAATGCCATTTATTTAAAACAAAATTAATTAGGATTGAAAAAAGTAGCACTCAGTATCCTCTTTTACATCAGTCTTATACACTGAACCTTTTAAAAGTCTTATTTCCCAGCACTATGTCTATCAAACCATGCCAGCCTAGCTCCAAATGCAGAACTGAAACTGCATAATACCTGATGTGACAAATACTGCATTGTCCTGTCAGTCACTACTGAATCCTGTCAGCAGGCCTGCCATAGTAACCTCTGACCACAACTGAAATAGGCCACCTGAAACAGAGTACATAGTTAGTTTAAACTGCACTGGAATTAAGAGGAAATTTCAATTTCAAGTGGAATTCCTTCCAAAGGTTAAACTCTCCTGTCCTCACTTACCACATAGTTTTCCAAAAGCAATGAGGACACAGGAGTCTAGCTTCAGAGGAGCAAATTTCCCATTGCACACATAGCAGAACACTCAGAAGTCATGCTGACTGCTGCAAAATCAAGCCCGTGTCTTTTAGAGGTAGAAGGAAGCGTCTTCTGAGCTCTGTTACTTGAGCGCAACCAGAATCTCTCAAACAAACTGGTTTTAGTAGCACAGCTGATGTCTAGTTTTCAGACACTGGCAGAGACCTTGGACTGACAGGAAATAAGTAGATGCCTAGAAAATTTTGAACACACTTCATGTTTTCAGAATGATCCCCCGGGAGTTCATCACTTAACTTGCAATGCATTCAGAAAAATCATTTCAACATTCATTTTTCTGTCCAAAATGCTGAAATGCTGAATGAGTGTGCTACAGCCACTTTTAAAAACCTTTCTGTGAGTAGCACGTTCCTGTTCCCATGGTTTCCCTACATACATATATAACCCTCATATATTTCCTGGTTCATATTCTCCACAGCTTAAAATGTACATGGGTGATCTTGAGACAACTTGTAGCCAAGGATAAGTCAGATCAGTGAGAACAAGAGTAGCTGCTACAAGCACTTTACTTGTTCACCGGACGTCAGGCAGATGTGGGGATAAAACTGTCAAGTGCAAAAACACAAAGAGAAATATTGCTATTTTCTATTATTCACATTCTTCCCATGAGCTGTTTGCTCAGTTGCCATGGCACAGGCGGTGAGATTTTATAATTTTTCCCCTGCCTGCCATGTGCTCATGCAACAATGTGAATTTAATCAGTCCAGACAGTTGGTTGTGTTTTGTCCATGTGAGTGGAATAAAACTTTTCTCACCAGCTAAACCCACAAAGTATCTAAAAGCCATAAATAATCAGTAACTCCTATGACTTGCACCTGCTTGCTTTATTTGACCAAGGATACAGAGAGGCTCCTATAATGAACAGTGTTCCCAAGCATTAATCACCTCTGATTGCTTATAAAAATCAAAGTAGATGTTATGTTTAAAATATAAGATGCATAATTTTGTTTCTTTCCTGAACCTAGATTTTAGTCAGGTCAATGTTGCAGCTTTATCTCCCTCAGTAAAATTATCTTTGTTTTCAAAATATTTCATGGGGAAAAGGACATGTTCTGAGTAACAAATAAATTTCTACCTACCTATTAATTATAACGGATGTATTCTTCTGGTATATCCTAACCAGCAAAAGGAGATGGGAAAGATGGTGAAAAAAAAGAAATGTCTGGGGAGAAACTAGAAAGCACTGTGAGTTCTCTGCCAAGCTTATGCGGAACCAAGTATGTGCCAGCTTGTACAAAACAATACAACTTTATTTTGTATAGTGTCTTTCATCCAAAGTGTATCCCAAAACCACTTTACAGGAGTTAAACAATACAGTTACAGAGATAAATAATAGCAGAGGGAGAGCAAAATTAACCAATATGTGCAAGTCAGAAAAGATATATTTTCAGCTGAGATTTGGAATGAGAGCTTTATAGGAACATTAGAGTGGTTTAGTTTTAGCATTTTTCTAAACAGAGCTTAGCAATGTCTATAGAGATACAAATCAGAGCAAAAGTGGTAAATGCCAGGAAATTCAAAGGTATGGCTTCATTAAGTCTTGCAGGTTCAAAATTAAATTAAACCAAAATCAAAAGCCACCAGAATGGTTTTAAAAATTAAGGGAGCCTCTCAACCTTTACAATTCTGGCTTTACGCCATGCAGCTCTATAATATTTGTAGCTGTCTTCTTTAAATGGGAAAAAAAAACCAGAAAGGAGGAAAAACAAAATAATGGGGCCCAAGCATTGAGTATGATGCAAATACAGTGCAGCTTCACAGAGAATAAAAAGTATACATCAGAGGGCAAAATTTGACCCAAAGTATCTTTTGTGGGACCTGGCAAGCAAAGGATGTTGTCTGGTAACCAGGGCTCTAATCCTCTGGGGGAGCCCTGGTGGGTACAGAAGTTGCCTATTCAGTTATTCCGAATTAATCAGATCCTTGATTGCCCACCAGGTCTGATGTTATATGCTTAATAACAGGAGAAGAAGGATAATGCAAGGAAGGCAGAGGGCACTGACGTCAGGGAGGGTCAGTGGGCACAGCAGTACACGGGATAGGTGCTGTTCTCTTGGTGGGACTGGTGTTTATATGGCAATTCCCTTTGAGGCTAACTGGAAAAAAATCCAAAGGAATGGGCAGAATTGAAATTCAAGATTAAAAAAACCAAAAATCAACTATCTCTTGAGAAGACCAAACCAACTTTGACCTGCAGCAGAGCCTGAAAAATATTAGGATCTCAGTTCCTGGTTTGGAAACCTAAGAGTAATTTTTCTGCCTAAACGGAAATAAGCTTTCTGTGAGTTCTCTGAAAACATGGATGCTTATAAAGGGAACTGATTCCACAAAGCCCTGGAAGAATTCTCAAGGCAACCAGTGCTTTGAATAGTAAGACTCAATTCAAGAGTGGCATAAACAGCGAGTGCAAGTGAGCTGGAGGAGAAGCACGTACCTCAGAGTGCATCAGCTTCTACTGGGGTCCCATGCAATGAGCATGCAGACGTTGTTTGTAGCATGTGGACGAAAAACTGACCTGCAGCTGTGAAGGAAAAGACATGGCAAGTTCAGATGGTATCAGAGGAAAAGACCCACAAAACAGCTTGCTTTTTTTATTGATTTCTGGATAACTGAATAATAATTTCAACAGGCGTTGCCAAATTTGCTGTTGTGACAGTAGCTGGAGGTCTTTGTGTACACGTTAGTACTCACACCTGTTTTCCAGCCTCTGGAGAACAGGTCATTTGGGAATATTATTTTTGCCGATAATAAATATTTCACAAAAAGAGGGCACACACTTCTTGAGACAATATTCAAGAGTGCTTTACCTGATCCTGCAGTTGAGGCTGAATAGTTGTTCTTTTCCAGACCACCCCCCCCCCCCTCAATTTTTCTCAAAGCCCTTTCCTCAATCCATATGCTTCTTGTAGGTGTTCAGTGAATGATGACTTTGTGTATAAATCAGTGTGCTGCTTCACATGGAAAACTCTATTTGCTGAGCTCATGACATTTTCTGGGTGTAGCAGTGGGAGACAGCTGCCGTTGAGAACTGTATACAAAGGGCACATAAATTGCTGGGTGTCATGGAAAAATTTATGCACAGGCTACAAGGTTTTCCATACAAGTTTCTGAGTGTTTTGTATGGATGCAGGAAACAAGCAAGTGTCTGTACAAGTCTCTACCTTAGTCATTGCTCATCTTGAAGCAGCAACAGGGATGAAGACCTGAGCTTTTTACAGCTCCCCAGTTTTACAAGATGGGTTTATAACATGCTTGGGGAAAAAAAAAACCTCTTTCTGTATGTTGAATTTTACATCTTCAATGTCATTTCATATTGTATTACCTGAAAATTAACTTAATCTCAAAATAACTTTCTTAAAAACCAAACCAAACCCACCATCAGATGGGAGCAAGAAATGTCCTTCACATACATTGTATAAAGCAAGGCAGAGTACAAAATTCAGCTGAAGCTCTATAAACCCCAGTAACTTTGCTTTCTCTGAGAATCCCTTCTGCAGGTTTTCCTTACACTACCAGACTTCACTTTCCTTTTTCACTACAAACTTGCATTTTGTGCAACCTTTATTTTTGTACCAATGCTACTCATCATAATAAATGGTCTTATTCCCTTTAGGCTTCACTTCTGCTCATAACTTCACATGTAACATGCCAGAGTTCAGAATCAAACAAGAAAAAAAATGGCCTTTTGATGAAACACAAGTAAACCCAGTGCCTTATTTATGATAATTTCTTATGTATTAGTGTTTTTCTCTATGGACCAAAAAATTCAATGTGATTTTGGGAAACCAGGGTGTCAACACCACAGTAACAGCTTGTAGCTCTCTCAGCTGGCTCAGTCCCTCTGTCTAGGAAAGGCCTGATGCTGTGCTCTTGGAGTAGGTAAAGAGGCAGTATTATGAGCAAGAGCATTGCCCTGGCAAGTAACGAAGCTATGTCAGTGTAGAAGGATTAAAAAAAAAGAACTCCTACACTCTAAAAAGTACAGTAATGGAAGCACAAAATACCAAGTTAATTGGGATGTTTTATTATGAGCCAGGATAGCCAAGTTACATATAACATTCTCCAAGCGTGGATTATGGATCTTAATTCTGTCATTGTACAGGAACCTTTCCCTTGTAGTAACCTTAGCTTTTAGTTAGAAAAGCTAATAAATAACAAGTTACTCTTTTTTTTTTTCCTCTCTCCCTCTCTCTGTGTATGCATTCATGCATCTTTGTATATATTTACATAAAGAGTATCATATAAAAGTTAGCCTCACAGTATTTGTCAATACAGGATGTGAGTAAAGATAATTCTGTCACTTCAAAGGTTTCTTGAAATGATCAAGTAAAGATTAGAAAAAACACCATGAACTTCAACCTTCATCATTATTTGGTCTTGCTTTTGAAAGTACCTAATATTTCTGGCTATCCTTCCTATGTTATTTAAATGCTGGTAATCTTGTTCATGGCAATTTCAATAAGCCACAGCAGACATATAATGCTTCCTCTTTTAATAGGTGCAAAGTGAGTTATTGTCACAAAGCATATATATGAAAAAAGGATGTGAAAAGAGAATCCTGCCTAATCTCTGTAATAAGGGCTTGTAAGGGTGCTAACATGGTCACCTGAATTATGCATGTCTATTGTGTTCAAATATCATAAATCGATGCATGAATACCCTCCAAATCATTTTCAGTTCATGAACATTTATATACAGAGCTCTTGAGCACTGCAAAGACAATTAGTCATATTTGTATGCCGGAATTAATTGAGAGTGAGATGCGGGAGGCAGAAAGAGAGAACAAAGAATGCTTTTTGTCAGTTCTTCCAACTGACAGGGATAATTAGATATATGAAATTGAAATTCCTCAGCAGGGGGTTTCTGTTGACAATGAATTTTCTTTTGATTCCATTCTGTTATTCTTTTATGCTGTCATCTGTGGCAATTTGTTATTCAGCTTGAAGCTTAAAAAAGCAAAGCATTCCGCTTTTATGAGTAGATGATGTCAGTTTGTACACTGCTGGGAAATAGATATTAAATGTAATCTTTAAACTAAAAAAAAAAAAGAGAGAGGAAAATAAAATCAGTTAAAGAGACAGAGCTCTGTTTATACAGCCCTCAGAGTAAAACTTTTGTGAGAGTCAGAACTTGCTTTGATGGTTCTTAAAGTTGCTCAGTCTGCATTAATGTTTCAGTTGGAGTGCAGGACGGAGTAACTGAGCAAGGACTCATTGCTAGGAATCCCTGTTTAATTCTATTTTCAAAACACTGGGCTTTCTGCTGGCAGGCACCCCTACAGTGTATTAACGTTGTACTTTAGTCTGGATATGGATGGCGTTCATTCACATTCCCAAATCCAGCTACTGACCAAAAGGAAATAAAAATTACGAAATGTTCTTCCTGACCGGCATGTGCAAACCTTCTTAGTGCTTCTGATCCTCGATTGGCATACAGGGCTCGATTTTTGAACAGTAGCCTCATCAGGTTGTTAAAGACTAGAGCAGATGCAGAATCTGGCCCCTGACTAAAAAGACAAAAGGCATTGCTTTTTACCCTTCCTCAGACAGCGCCTCATCCTCCCACCTTCAGAAAGGCTCATTCAGTGCATGAGCATCATGAATGCTTTTAAAAAGGGTAGCTAAAGTGAGTGTCTGCAAAATGTTGGTCTCTATGGTAAGAAACTTGCATGTTTGCTTATTTTTTCCCTTTGTATGATTTTGAGAGCATGTACTTCTCTAAAAACATAACACATAGGCACACACTACATAAACCTATGTGTACACATACTCCTAATAATCAGAAACATGTAGAAAACATTACTTCATTTTTTTGGCAAGAGCTTTTACAAGCATTGCGTGGAATCTGGAGTATGAAAAGCCCACACTGTTCCGCCTTCACCCTCCCCTTTTCACTGGAGCTCTCCTGGCTTTCTTTTTCCTCTTTCCCTCCTCCCAAACCCCACGTTATTTGGCATTTGCTACTTTTCAGACTGCAGTTTCTCCTTCATCAGGCATCTTCATGACTGCGGCTTTATTATATTTTATTCTATTTTTTTGTTACTAAAGCAAAAAAACCACACAGAGTGTTATGATGTAGTATATTCCAGTGAACCACTGTGAGTCTAACTATACCATACGGCATATCATTAAACATTGCAATATTTAACCCATATGTATTATCGCCTCTGCACCCTCCGAGCATTCGTTGCAGATGCAGTTTTATCTTGCACTTTATGGACGAAGGCCCCATTTAAGGTGCTGTGCAATCTTAAAAGTTAAAATAGCTGAGAATATGGTTTGAGGGACTTCTCACCCCAATGAGGGGCATGAGTGTCCCCACAGTGCCCCAGTAGTGACCTAGAAGGGGCAGCTCATACAAAAATGTTAGGATTTACTTAGTCTTTCACTCTGTCTGTTGAGACTCATTAAGGATGCTGCTTGTGACGGCAGTTTCTGGAACCTGGCACATGTCCACTGGGAAATGCATTGATGCCATCAAGTCACTTCATGAAGATAAATTTATTTGGTCACTATTGACCTTCGATGAATTTGAACTGGTGACTCAGACTTTAAAGACTCTATTCTTTTGCTGCCTTCCTACCATCCAAACAGCAGTGCAAATCCTATTTGCCAGTTTTTTAACCTGTCCTTCGTCTCAGCCTCAGTTACGCTGGGTGTATCATCTACCTTCATACAGGGTTTAAAAAAATAAATCAATAGAAGAGTCTACTAGATTTTACAGAGAGGTTTGTGTTGAGTTAGCCAGATGGAAGCAACTGTCCACAGCATATAGGACTCCTTGCTGTTCAGGTGTGTTCAGTCAGGACATACGTATCATGCAATCAGCTGCAGATTCGTCACCCTCGTGTGCCCCTGAGGCATGTCTGGTGCTAGACCAGGATCTTTTGGGATTCTTTTTTGCGTCATTCACTCTGTGAGGTGTATTTCTTGAGCCAGGTAGCATACCTGTGGAGCTGCTCAGGGAACTAGGCAAAAAAAAAAGATCTTTCTAGGTGTGAGTTACAATATGTTCAGTGATGTTCTGGAATAGTCTATGTCTTGATATTTATTCTTAAAAGGAGGGAGAAGTGTCTCTTAAATTTAAGCAGTAAATGAATGGCCTTTTCCAAGACTGCAGCTCTTCACAGAGGCACCTAATTTCTGCTTTCAACATCTATATCCTTTACTGGGCTAAGCTCAACATTTTTTTTTTTTGAGTAAGAAATGTAAGTATGTCACAAATTCAGGCCTCAAATGCACCTTTTAGCACTGGCAGAAGACTTACCTTCACAATGTGCATTTCTTAAAAGTAAAAATATCAATTTGGGATGACCAGACGTATTAATATTTATTGGTGTTCAGTGACCATCAAAGCATCAAACCTTCAAACCTCCACTGTACTCCATAATAAAAATTGCTTATTTCATGACCATGCTTTTTGCCTTTATTTTATTTTTTTAATTAACATATGCAACAGTCGCGAAATTGTAGAAGATTTTCAAGACATAAAGAAACTAATACTACTGCCAAAGTCGTAGACATGGTTTGTTCTGAAAAACATCCATAAATCACCCACTCAGAAAGGCTGGAGCTTTATAAACCACATCTTGCAGCTTCGGTGAAATTGGTTGATTTCAGGATTTTCATTATGTAGCACTGTATTTTGTTTTCTGAAAAATATAAGCACCTTGTAAGATAAAGATTTAATAAGGGTACTAAAAAGGTTTCATTTCTTATTGCCTTTTAAGATGTTTCCCTCATCCATGCAAACTGAAGGGTGTCAGCAATACAAAAGAATGGCCTAGATTTCAGTTATGATCATTTTTTTTTTATTATTAAAGACAGACATTTCTTTTCCCTATATATCATGTAGTTCACAAGATTGTTGATAACTGTGATAAGTGCTTGGGATCTCTGATCTAAAACCCCCTTTTCTCTTCATCACAGAAGATTCGGTCTATCAGGGCTGTACTCTTTCATCTGTGTTTTGCTTTGTAAAACAAACTACACGGGCAGAATAGATGCTCATATAATCTTTCTCAAGAGCAAATTAAATTACTATTGCATGGCTGCTCCGCCACAAAAGAAGGGAAGTTATTATCTGAGGCCTTCCTTCTCACATCCAAATATCATTTTGTAAGCCAATTGGTAAAGTATGCAGCATTATATGATACTCGAGCTTATCACAAGGGAAGGGTCACACAGATTTTCCTTTTACCTTTTCTATAAGCTACGTGACGATGACTGCAAATAAACCGCCCAGGCTTACTCCTAGGCTTATTTTTTAGAAGAAGAAGAGACACATAAGTGAAATGAGCATCTCCTTTTCTTTTATTTTTCTTTTTTCTTTTTTTTTTTTTTTTCCTGTTACTGTGGATGTGGTGGGATACTCTGCTCACAGCTGTAAATATTGAATTATTTTAAGTTCTGGGAAGTGATTGCCTCCATGCCATTCACCAGCCTAATAATCCCATCTCTTTTAGACCACTAGCTTCACTTCTGAACCACTTTCCTTTCTCATTCTCATTTCCTTACAGCATGTGTTAATCTGGCTGAGGAGAGGAACAGTGCCTAGCTGAGCACTGGCAAGGGCACACGAGCTGAGGGTCATCCTCTTCAGAGAGTTTCTTGCACTGTGTTGGCCCAAAACCTCAGCAAGTGGTTTGGGGTGCAAAACAAAGGGAATTTGAGGCTCTTCAGCTTTGTGGTAGGTGCTGTGGTGATTGTTTTGGTAAGGACTAAGGAATGCTTCTCTTCTGACTCTCTGCTTAGCAGCCTGAACCTACACACTGCAGTGAGCATGTCTGCACCACTACCAGAGCTCCTTCTTTGGTGTTGTGAGTCTTTGGAGCAAAGGATGTAATACTGCTTCAGCTTTTCTCAGTGTGTGCTCTGTCAAGCTTGCCTTGGGTGTGAGGTAGTGCCGGACCCTAATTGATGCACATCTTACAGAAAAGCTGAGGAGAATTTTGAGGAATGAAGACCTGCTCCTAGAGGTGCTTTAGGAGAGCACCACAGCGCCTTGACCCTCTAGGGAGAATTACAGTGCTACTGTACCAGGATGATCCGTTTGTTAGAGAAAAGCTTTATTTTACCACTTAACAATCCATTCACCTTTCACTAAGAATACACTTACTGAAACTAATTCTGGTGTTACTTCAATTGTTTCACCTTAAAGCTCATGTTTCTGTTTGTGAGTACTAAAGGAGGTAGCATTCATCTGAATTTAGCTCCATTATTGCAACTGCTTTCATAGTTTTCACTTCAGTTCCTACCCTGGTAGATAAATATAGGTTAGCCTCCTTTGTCCCCTACCTCATGTATTGTTTCATTAAATTCTAAACACTTGCCTGGTCTCTATAAAATCTACCAGTCCTGGTCGGGCCAATTCCTGCCTCTTCAGTATAACCTCTGACACACACCAAGCTCTATTTTTATTACAGGGTGAAAAAAGAAAAAAAAAGGTGTGGGGGACATTTCCTTGCACCTTCACTTCAACCTGATGAGATTTGTGCCAGATGTTGTGTTTCATAAAGTAAACACCCAAGCACATCTTCTAACTTCGTAATTATGTGCATATATTCTCCACATAATAAAACTAGAATAAAATCACTACTCACCCACGAGTAGTAAATCAAGCAAATGGTGAATTAAGTTTGTCTGATGAATGTTGCTTTTTATAAAATTAAGCTGTTTACAATGTGTCTTCTTTTACACGTTTAATGATTTTACTGCTTAGTATTTTTTCTGTTATAGTGCAAGAAAGAAGTTGCGTTTCTATGCTGTAGTTGTTAAAATCATTCTCTTTTACACTTCTTTGGGCATTTGCTTTCTTGATCCCGCTTACAAGTACAAAACTCCTGAAATGTCATTTTTATATGTCCATCATTTTTGTTTTTCTCTAACACAAACATAAATGGAAGAGTCCTGATGAGCTGCTTTTTGACCTCCAAAGAAAACATTGTCTTATGGAAAATATGGTATTTCACATGAAACAGGAAGGCTTGCTTTATTTTCAGTTGTAAACTTTTTTCAGTGACACCAGACGTATTTCCAGCTGAAGCCTCTGCAGACAAAGTACTCTGCTATTTTTCCCTTTCCAACTTTTCTCCTTTGAAACACCTGAATGCCACCCTTCAGCTTTCTGATCACCAAAGCAATTCAGTCAGCTTCAGGAACACCTGTGAAATATATGCCTCGAAGTAAAAACAGAATTAACCCCCAATTTTCTATATACTTTTTCCACTTCTCCTTGTCCCAGAGCCATGCCTGGGGGGGTGGCCTGTGTCTGTACAGGGGAGCGTGTGCTTGGCACCATATGCTCCTGGGACTATCCGGAGCCAGCAGACTGAAAGGGGAGATTATTTCTCCTTTGTAAGGTGAGCAAAATTTCAGGTGGATAAGGAACCGGCACTGGAGTAAATCGGAGCTAAAAAAAAGCAATTGATAGAGGCCGACAAAAAGTGTGGTGACTCCTGCTTGCAGAAGGAGGAGAGGACACCTCTGCCAAGGGCTGAGATGAACTGCTGGAACTCCAAGGGGAAAAGCAAAGACCCAGCTGGACCCTGCATGGGCAGTGAGGTTGTTTAAGCTTGGGAGCAGCCAGGATAGCAGCCCAGGCAAGACAACAACCCCAGGGGTGCTAGGAGGTACCTCCACACCCCAAAAGCTGCTGCCACGCAGGTGAACTAGAGGACCCATGGGATGAGAGGATGACAGAACAGCAGCAGAGCACAGGTGTCACGTGCAGATTTGGGATCTCCCCTGGGAGATATATGGGTAGCTCTCTCCTTTTCTTGCAGTTTAGTTTGTGGTCTCTGAATAACTCACCCTTAGGAATCTTTTTTTTTTTTTCACTGTAACTACTGGAATTACACATCCTTTAAATGCAGTCCTCTGCAAAGGACGAGGGTGGCACAAAAATGCCTAACCTTTTGCAGTGGTAAGTGCCCTCCCCACGCCGTTGTGTTTCATCCCTTCCGAAAGGAGAGGCGTGAGAAGTTACACAGCATCAGGACTGAGATCTATGGAAGAAATTCCCAAGTTTCTTCTGTGACCAAAACCTATTCTGCTTCCTACAAGAGCATAGCTTTTATATATTAGCAAGCAATTGTGCTGCTTTTAAAAAAGCCTGGAAAGATTTTTAGAAACAGAAAATATGCAAGTTATTGTAGCCTACGGCTGGCATTAACTTGCACAATGATAATTTATATTTTATGTGGGTTTTATTTTTATACACCTGCTTTTCTTTGCAATTCATAAAAACCCCATATTGATATCAAAGGAATTGCTCTGTCACAGAATTTATAATCCTGAGAGGTTCACATCAGTACCTTATAATCTTTTAATCTTTTCTGATATCAAAGGTAATTTCAGGGAAGAGGGAAATCTGTAAGTTGAAAAAAAAAAAAAATCTTATTTTCTAATTATCATAAAGATATTACTTATTTCTGTCTTAACTGTTTTTCTAATCCCATCCATTACCTGTCAGTCATTTATGCTGTGCATTGGGGTTGGTGGGTTTTTTGGGCCCATTTTTATTAAGGTCTGTAAAAATAAAGTTTTAGGATGAGAGATCAGCAGCCTGGCAACCTGCCGCAGCTAAATGACATCCAAGAGACAGCAATGCTGGTGTTTCCCCTGTACTGGTTCTTTGCTGGTGCTGTTTGAAGTTTCCAAACCCCATAGAGAAGCATTCAGTTGGGCAAACGGCTGCTTGTGCTGTGGGCATCGGCATCAGCTCGCTGTGGTCTCTGTGCCTCTGGGCTGGGAGGCCTCTTTGCCTTTTCTGTGGTGTGCTCCCACACTCAACCTGGAGCTCCCACGGAGGGAAAGCAGGCTCGGCAGACCCTGTGCAGCTCTCCTGGAAGCCAGTGCTGTACGAAGGAGGGTCGGAGGGAGGCAGGAGGTCTCTGCAGCGGCCGTGCATCAAGTAGCGAGCCCCACACGCGAGAAAGCCCCAGGGGCAGCAGGGCTACCTCCAACTTACGTGGTTTCCGTAAGGCAAGAAAGCTCCTTGCCCATTTACAGAGAGGCTGACGCAGCAGCCACATGCCGGTTTCAGGCATCCTTTGGTCGGCTGGCTGCCTAAGCCCAGCCCTGGGTCCCTGCTCCACTGGGGCCGCTGGTAAAGCGTGGGGTCAAGTGTGCTCCCAGCCACAGCTCCAGGGTTATCTTGCGGGGCGGGTGACAGCAGATGTTAATGTTCAGATGACCTCCCATTGCCGCGTCGCCTGGAAGCCCCCGCTCCCCAGGCCGGCAGCTCTGTGCTTCCAGTTCCCTCATGTGTGACCCAGCAGCCTGTATCATCTTACAGGGGCTGAATAGGAGAGGCAGGGGCAAGCTGTGTGGTCACTGTTTTCAATATCCCTCCCGCTAGCCATTACATCATCCACCTACTCTCTAAGAGGATTTTCAGCAGGCTTGGCTTCGTTATTAAAATAGTAATTAATTTTTTCCTCTTCACAAAACCCGAGGACCTTCAAATGGAGGCCTCAGGAGTGAGGGCAGCTTCCTTTTGAAAGTGGCCTTTCTAGAAGCCATAATCGGCTCTCCAACTTTACAGTACACATGTTCCCCAGTAAATGTGATTAAAGACCCACACAAAAAACCCCTTGCAGAAAATTAATTCAGTTTCCAGTATAAAAAGTTTGATAAAGTTGTGCAATGCTCCAATGACAACACATAATAGAAGTGCAGAGTTTTATCCTCTTGAAGGATAAATGAACGGCCAGAAAGGTCTGGTAGTTCCCAGAGTAAAAACATCTGCTACAGCTAATTCACTTTAGCTTTTGATTGTAAAATTCATTAGCCATATCAGGCAGCTGTAGTTTCAAACATGTTGCTAGGAAGTACAGTTTTACAGGCTGGGATGCCGTTTGTTCTCCCCGGCAGTGGCGAGGGAGCTGAGTGCCCAGTGAAACGCGGCCTCCTGCGACCCGAAACAAGGGCCTGGGTGGGGGAGGCAGGGAGGGAGGAAGGGAGGGAGGAAGGGGAGGGAGGGATGCAAGGGAGAGAGAGAGGGAGAGAGGCAAGGGAAGGATGCAAGGGAGGGAGGGAGGAGGCATAGGGCTGAACATAAAAAAGGCACCAAGTGCGGACAGGGCCATGGTGGCTGGTCTTCCTGGCTCTGCCTGGCAGAAAAGGCCCTGGGGGTGCTGGTGGACACCCGGCTGAGCAGGAGCCAGCAGTGTGCCCAGGTGGCCAAGAGGGCCAATGGATCCTGGCCTGGGTCAGAAACAGTGTCCAGCAGGAGCAGGGCAGGGATCGTGCCCCTGAACTCAGACTGGTGAGACCACAGCTTGAGAGCTGGGTTCAGTTTTGGGATCTGCAGGATAAAAAAGACATCGAGGTGCTGGGGTGAGTCCAGAGAAGGGCAACAGAGCTGGTGAGAGGTCTGGAGAACATGTCTGATGAGAGCAGGTAAGGGAGCTGGGATTATTTAGTCTGGAGGAGGCTGAGAGGAGACCTTCTTGCTCTCTACAGCTGCCTGGAGGGAGGGTGGAGTGAGGTGGGTGCTGGTCTCTTCTCCCAGGTAACAAGTGATAGGACAGGAGGAAATGGGCTGAAGTTGCACCAGGGGAGGGTTAGGTTGAATATTAGGAAAATTTATTTTACTGAGAGAGTGGAGGCCTTGGAACAGGCTTCCCAGGGAGGGGTGGGGTCACCGTCCTGGAGGGGTTCAAAAAACATCCAGATGTGGACATGATTTAGTGGTCATGATGCTGTTTAGTAGATCGTTGGAGCTGATCTTTAATGTTGCTTCAAACCCTAATGATTCTATGATTCCAGACATCCTGTAGGGCTTGAGGAGGAACTGGTTTTATGGATTAAAAAGTAAACAACGTGCCCACCCATAGTATGGCAGCGCATCTCACTGCTCTCTTCCATGGTGTTTTCTTACAGATTGTATTCAGCAAACAGTCTGAAGTACATTTTATGGAAAAGTGCTTCCACATGTTGTTCAGATAAAGAGGTGAGCCCCAAGTGGATTTAAAACTAGACACACACACACACACATGTCTGTGCCTTTTCTTTATTTTTAAATACATATTTAATCCTATTCCTTATTCTTCTTCTTACTCTTGTTCCTATTCATGATTTGTTTTTATACTTACATTATTTACATTTATCTAATGTAAGCAGGGAAAAAACAAGATAAAGCTGCATTTCCTAGGTGTTTTACTCTTCCCAATTAATCCTGCTAGGTTATTTTAATCAGATCTCTGAATCTGAAACTAGAATTACAATAGCAAGTCTGTCCCTCCAGGCTTCTGACCAGCTTCCTATCAGCTTTTTTGGTGCACACTGATCATAGTCCTCTTATCTCATGTGGAATACCCCCTATTCCTTGGGTTCAGTTTAAAAAAGCAGCTAATATGAAGTGGGAGCCAGGGACGGAGAAATTGTGCCTATATGTCAATCAAACAATGACTGCCCTATACTAGATGAACATTTCAGTTCCAGGAGGGAAGGAAAAAATGAGTTTTTGAGTTCATTCTGCCCCATAAGACTAGTGATGGCCAACAAGTGTTGAGTTTTGCAGGCCAGAAAGATTGGCAAAACACTTGTCAGACCACCACTGAGGTTAGTGCTGCAAAAATATTATCCTTCCAGAAAGAGTGACAAACTGGCACCTCTGTACACATCACTCCCTTTTCATAGGTCACAATGAAGTACACAGGACTGGCACCACAGAGACACAGGGGCGCGGGGATAGTCAGCTTGGTGATGACAAACTCCCTTTGATTAAAACTGGTTCCAGTACAACAATCTTTCTGCTGTTAACTGGGAAGGACAGAAATTGGTACTTTTCTCCATTGCAACATGAATATAGGTGAACTGTTCTTACATAACCTGATAAACTCACTCAGTGTTCCTTCTCACAGTCATGATATTTTCTGTCATCATTGGGACTGTTCACAGCTTTGCTGATAACAAATGTCTGGTGAGACCACTCTTCTCCATGACAAGAAACTGGTACTGGTGTAAATATGACATGCTTTGGAATTTTTCTGCTAATTTCAACTTTCATCTGACTCACAGCTGATGTGCATTGTGCAGACAGTTTACCAGCTTTGCTCCTTTATTTAGAGGAAAACACCAGAAAGCTGCGTGACTCAACCTGTGTGTAGAGCATATGCCTTTCGTGGAGAAGGGATGATGATGGGTATAACAGCAATGATTAGGAACTTGATCAAGAGTTACATTGATTAGACTTTTAGGCTGGATGTAAACCTCCTTTTCTGGTACACTCTTACTTGAAAAATGATTCAGGAAAAAGCCTATATTCCGATCTTTTCTCTTCTTTTATTTTTTATTTTTCAGCTCTGAAGACTCCCTTGAACTCTGATTAACTTCAGAGGAAAACACATGCTATGGATGAGCTCTGCTGGATAATCTATGTCTGGAATGGGTAAGGTCATTCTGACATTTCAGCAGAGATGTTCAGCTTCACACAGAATCTATGGGTGTGTGCTGCTATTAAAAGCATTGAAACCTTGTCAGTTCTGCAGATTAGACGCACAAATGAAAGATATACTTTGTCAGGCATAATTTTCAGATGTTTTTTTTAATTAAGCATTGACTCATGTTTGCTTCTATTTCTTCCCTTTCCTGTGCAGGGTACTTACTGTGAGGGCATTTGGCGTCCAGGTCCTCATTGCATTGTCCTTCCTTATGTCCTCAGAACTAAGTCGCTGGGTCACTCTGGCTATTCTCTATACTTTGGAGAGAGGGGTACTTGATGGCAGAGAGTGGTTTTCTCTTACTGACCTCTCCTTTTTTTCACATATGTTGTTCTGGGCACTGATCACAACCCATTCACTTACGCAATGCTTTAATTCAGTAGTCCTCTAGGTCTGCAATCTATTCTGTGACTGGAGCTTTTATTGACTTTTAATTCCTGTAACAGTCTCAGGTGCCACTCAGTGGGTGCTGCATCAAAAGAAACATATAATTTATGAAATAAATAAATAATAAACCACAGATTTGGTCACACGTCCAAAACCATTGCCTTCTTACATGGCTTATTCTCAACTTTGCTGACAGCTATTTCTTCTGACATTAAAAATGGCTACACAGTACCTGAGGTATCAGCTGAAAATTAAACAAGACTCCTTTTTCTCACACACAGAGACTTCTGTGCCTCTCTTCTTCTTCCTCAAAAGCCTGCTGGATACTGTATGATTTGGAATAAAGAAATTTGGGGGATAAGGAGATAAAGAAAGAACTATATAAAACCCCCCTGCTATGTTGAAGGCTGATGCTGCTTTTTAATTTTTTTTATTTCCCCGAGCTGAAAAAGCATACAGTGCCTACTGCAGAAGAGCAGGAGCTGCATTCTCCTGGGTGCTGGGGTCTTAGGTGGTGCTATTTACACCACAGCATCCTACAGCTCATGTGCTGCAATGTGGTACAAACTCAGCTCCCCTCCTCAATGAAAGATAAGATGGAGAGCGGGTGGATTTGGACTGAGCAAGCTTCATTGACTATACTTCTCTACCATTTCACTCTAGTGCAAACCATCACTTTCTGCTCATGTTCTACGTGTGCAGGACAGATATGCATTTTAAATTCTGAGCCATAAACAGTGCTAAACAATCAAGTTACACACCCATGCAGTCTATGCTGTGGAGCAAAGGCTCTGCCTGGTGACCGATGACCTTCTTGCTGCATATACCTCAGCTGCAGCCTATCTCCATGATAGGAAGCAACAGAGCTATGTATCACACTCACACACACACATGTGCTCTTTCCCCCCATGAATCTTTTTTCCCTTGCAAAGGAAACCCAAAGACACAAGGGAAAGGGCTGAGTGCTTTAGTGCACTCCAAAAGACTCATGATGAATCTAGTCCTGGGCTAGGACCAGTGGAATACCCGTCAAGCACACTTCCCTCACAGGGTAGTCTCAGAGTAGATCACAGAATCATAGAATGCCCTAGGTTGGAAGGGACCTCCAAAGGCCATCTAGTGTACACCACCTGCAGTGAGCAGGGATATCCTCAACTAGATGAAGTTGCTCAGAGCCTCATCAAGCCTGATCTTGAATGCCTCCAGGGATGGGGCCTCCACCACCTCCCTGGGCAACCTGTTCCAGTGCTACACCACCCCGAGAGTAAAGAATTTCTTACTAACTTCCAATCTAATTCTACCCTTCTATAGTTTAAAGCCATTTCCCCTCATCCTATTTCTACATGCCCTTGGAAGAAGTCCCTCTAGACACCCAATGCAAACTACCACCAGTCAGAACAGTTCCTCTAGAATAAAAACACTCATACTAAAAAAAAAGAAACTTTTTTTTTTTCCCTCCTACATATATTCACTTTTCAGTTTTTCTTCTGGATGTATTTGATTCCAAATGCAAAGGTATTCTCTCTGCAACACTTTTTCAATTGTTTTAGTACAAATGCAAGCTCTCAACTAAGGATCTTAACAATAAAAGGAAAAAAGGGACTATTTAGTTGCTCTTGTGGGAATAGTGACACAAAAAGCTGGACATCTATTTCTTATACTATTTTTACAACGTGCAGAGGACATGGCAAATGCTTGATGCCACAGATGCACCCCTTATAGTGGACAAGTCTAAACTTCAGTACTGCCTCTTTCTTCCAGTTATAGTTTATCTACTTTTGATTTCTGTAATATTACAGAAAAATGTCAAAGGTGTCTAAGTGATAACTACAACCTCTAAATTGGTTTTGTTCATATGATTGGTCATGTGTGTTCAAATGAACTGACAACTTCATCATCTCTCTCATAAACCACGGGATGAATTAAGACTGAGTCAGGGAAGCATATTTATAGCTAATCTATACTGACATTGCTTCATTGCTATCAGTGAAGTCATAGCAATTAATACCTACTGAGTATCTGCCTTAAGGTTTACAAAATATCTTTTTTGTTGTCATTGTTAATTTTGAAGCAAATAATTAAACATGCAGGATTATTTTACTTACAGTCTTCTACTAAAATATTAGCTCTAAACAAGGTAATTTGTGGCTTTCACATAAATACAGGCTTCTCAAAATTTTCTTCACTCCTTCCCAACCACACATAGTCCTCAGAGGCAAGAAAAGCAGAACAATGCACGTATATAGCGTGACACACTGTTTTATTATAGTCTGTGTTCTCAAATCTGTCCTGTGCCCAAGCCACCGGTGCCTCTTTACAATCAGGTGTCATGGGCATCCACAAAAGTTTCATAGTCACATGGGAATCACAGCATGAAGATGAACAGATGTTGTGAGGCACTTCTTACGACTTATTATTCATATTGCAGCAATTCCAAGAGACCATATTCCGAGGGGGCTGGAGGTAGTACATCCAGTCACTAAACACTTCCCTAGAGTGCGACAGAAGAGTAGTAAGTGTCTATGGAAAATGAAGTCTGCTGTATTCAGCACACCTTGAGTGTGTTTATGTATTCTGGGCCGCATCTCTACCTTTGGAAGTCTCAGTAAGACAGACACTCACTCTAGTCCTGTTTTCAGTGAATCGCTCTTTTAAAAAGTAACATCAGAAAGTGCTCTTGTGACCAGCCTACCAAAGCTGGGTTTTTTCCCCAAGGCAATTGACAGCCTGTTCCACAGTGTACAGCTGCAGCTTTGCTGGCCAGAGCGGAGGGATGCACTTCACTTATTCCCACAGAATTGTATCAGCTTTTAATCCTAATCCTGTGTCTCTGGAAATCCACAGGATGCCCCAAAGTTAGAAGAGGTTCTTCTAGGAAAGGCACCAGAATAGAAGCAAATAAAAGAGCTTGATCCTTTCATGAGGCTGTGAATTTAAAAGACTGACAGAAACATTTTCTCTTAACTTGCCAACTGAGCAAGTTTGGAAATGGTTCTTTTCGGCACAAAGTTTATCCACTTTACAGAAAATTAAAAAAAAAAAACCCAAAACCCACACTTTAAAAAAGCTCAGGATGTTGACTGGAATTAATTTATTTTGCTGTGGTTTTCTCCCTTTCATTTTTACAGGAAACAAATTCTTCAAATGGGATCAGGTTGTGCTCTCAAAACTGAGGGTCACATAGTAAAAGTGGACCTGTGAGATTGTGCTCATGATAGAAAGAATTGATTGCCAAATTTATTTAATCTGCTGGATCCCTTAAAATAATGTACATGCCTTCTCGCTGCAGTTAACTGTGTTCTGTTACAGAAAATGAGTCTATTTTTTCCCTTTGTCTATTGGAGAAAATACACAATGGGTATGACAAAGGTGTCAAACAGCACAATAACCTGCACAGAGCAAAACCAGACTCGCAGTGCAAGAGGATTATGAAATGTATAACCATAGAATCATCTAGGTTGGAAAAGACCTTTAAGATCATCAAGTCCAACCGTTAACCCTACTCTACCAAGTCCACCACTAAGCCATATCCCTTTTAAACACACCCAGGGATGGTGACTCAACGTTTCTAATACTTATCATAAATTTGTCTCTCAATATTCAGGCGCTAGGTTTGAAAAGCAAAACAAGATTGTGACATTTATAACTGAAAAAGACTGGAAACTGTGACTTGTTGCAGATATCTACATTAATTTTGAATATTTATTTGAAATTAAAAGCCCAGTTTGAATGATTTATCAGGATACGAGTCCAATTTCAGGTTTCTGTGGGCTTAACAGTAACAAGATTGCAGCTGCAAAGATTTTACAAACAAACTGCAGAGAATCAAAAGAACTTAACAAGATTAAACACCTTTAGTTAGAAATAACACTACTTGGACTCTCAAGATAGTTATGGGGTGATATCATCAATGACCTGCTACACAATCCTCTGTAACTTAAGTGCTTACAGGCTCTGGCTATTTCTTTGCAAAGCATATTGCATCATGTCTATGACAAAACCCCTATTGCTAAGTAGAAACAACCCCACCTTTGAAAATACACACTTTGTACATTTGTGTGTGTATATATATATATAGATGTCTGTGTGTGTATGAAAATGGCATTACACATGACCATATTGTTTAGAAGAGTATCTCCAATTTTTTTCCTTTGGTATCTAACTGAAAATTGCAACTTTTCTTTAAACTTTTTCCATAGGGTACCACAGCATTATAGCCAAAACTGCATAGCTTAATTTCACTTGCTGAGAGCAAACAGAAAATCTTCCCCAGACTGACTGGTTTTTTGTCCCTGGTGATTTTAAAGAGCACACTTTTTCTTCTTAAATGCTATATAAAGTCTGTATTATTTACTGTGGAAGTTTCCACTATTGAAATAATGATTGCTAATATAATTGAGTGAGAACATTCTGTTTCCTAGTAGACAGAGGTCCTGTGCAACCTTGCACATTTAAACAAAATGATTACCAGCAATCACCTACTTGAAATTCCTCCAAGGGTTTTTGTGTAGAGGGTATGAATACACGGGAACAAAGAGAAAATACACATTTTGTTCTATTTTAGTGGTGCTACTTAGATTCGAACTGGGAAGCTGCAGAACCGGGAATGATCATTTTGTTCCATTTTTCTGAGTTTGACTAACTAAGTTAATTGCCCTAAGATGGAGATCTTGGGATTTACTTGCATGAACTGTGGCAACACAGTACGTGAGTTGAACACAGAAGTAACAGAATCTGTTTTGAGACACATGGACAAAATGAAACAACAGTTGGGAATAATTATGCAGGAATATCTAAGCATTTTAAAAGTCTCTTTTTATCTGGGAGACTAATACATGCCCAGGTGGCTTAAATGGGCCCAATCCAAATACTCTGGGACTTCAAAATTGTTGCCTGGGTAGGGACTGCAGAACTTGTTCCTGCGCATCTTGATCAGAAATGAAATGAAGAATGATGGCTCTGGCACAGTATACTGAAAACAGGGGTGCAATCCTTTGAGAAGATCCCTCTCTAGTGCTCAGACTGGAAGGGGAAAGACAGTTTACCAAATCTTTCAAAAACACATGTGCCAGCTGGAATTTAAACCTTGAGGAATAATAGCACTCTGTCTTTAGTTAATGTTAGTGTATCATTCCTTTGCTTCCACCAGGTATTTCCAACAGCAGTACATTTAAGCAGAGTTTTAGTTTTGATTAATATTGCTGGGATCTGAGCACGTGCCTAAGCCTTAAACACATGCCGAATCAAGTTAAATTCTCCCTTAGCTACAGGGTTGCTTTTCTGTTTCCCAACAGATGATAGCACCCTGGCTCCCTGCTACTTTAGCCTGAGAGAGAAAATTATAGAGCTGAAAGTTTTACCTATGTTGAACATTTTGAAGCCTGCTATTAGCATTTGCTTTCTTTTTTTTTTTTTTTTTTTTTTTAATTGGTGATACATTTTATTTTCCACGTCTGGGAAAAGCACCCCTAGTTGCATTACATCCTTTATCCCTTTGGTTCTCCCATAAGTAGCTAGTGTTCAGCTTGTCACAGGTACATGAGGCTAATAGTTCAATCACTAGGGAGAAGAGGGGGAGGAAGATGAAAGGGCAGGAAATGGCTGTCATGGCCCCAAAGGAAATATTTGTAGGAAAAGGAGCACAACAGCAAATAAAGTGCTAATTAATGTCCAATTCCAGCACTGATATACGGGCCACAGCAGTAGGCAAAACCCAGCCTTCTGTTCCATTAGCTGCTCAGGAGCTTTTGTGTTGTAGCTCTATGCAAGCAAGTTTTGAATTTAAAATAAAATTTCATCACCCTCCTCAATATATATATTTTGTGTTGAACTGAGTTTTACTTTTTTATATCTCTATATATAAAACTTTACTCTTTTTTTGGCTGGATATTTTTGTATTTGAAATTAATTTGACCAAGGCTAGTTTGTCTGTGCTAATGCTGACTTATTCAGCACATCCTGAATTTATTGTAGCAAACACTCTTAACTGGAAACATTCTAGTAGTTGTAGTAGGATAAAGGCATCAGATAAACTGAGTAAGAGAAAAAAAAGGAGAATGAGTTAGGAGATTAAACTCCCCCAGGACTAATGGAGCTTTCATGGGAAATACTGGACCTCACTCTCCTATTTGGGGATCTGAGGAATACAGTCGCACTTACAGTACTAATTTACTGTCTTTTTCTAGCAGAAATTATTCTGAGTAAAACCTTTATTGGGGAACATAACAGCAAAAGGAGAAAAAATAGCAAAATGTTTTATTTTCAATAAAGCAATAGGTATGAGGGACTGACTAAATATGTTGTTAAAAGAACAGAAATTAAAGTTGAAATTCACAAAGGAATGTCACGATGATAAATTATTTCTGGTGCTTTGTATTTGAGAATCACATCTTAAGGTAAAATGTTATTTGCTGATGACTGAATGCCAGAAATAATAATCCAACATTAAGCTTTTGTGCATCTGACCAAATGGAAGCCTGAAAAGGAAATTTATAGAGCAGAATGCATTTTTTTTAATAATGCACAGCTTTTAGAATATAGATGACTGAAATATTACCACATAATCATAAAGGGAACACGGAGCTTACTAAATAGAGAAAAATAAAAATAAAAATTCCACAGTGAAATATATTGCATCAAGGCAGGAAACTTCCTGTCTTTTTGGAGCCTTTTGGAGGCTTTCTGTGTCTCTGATCTGCACTGTCAAACTGGTCTGAGATTAAATTGTTTGACATGAGCCAAAAACTGTGCATTGTCCTGGCATGTCATGCCAGCATCTTATGAGTAGTGACCGCACCTCTCTCTTTGACCATTGGCCTTGCCAAATGCAGCGTTGACGTGGCTGGAGGTCCCTGCTGCCTCTGCTCCCAGCCCTGCTCTTGTGGCCAGCCACAGTCCCTCTGGGAAGTGCCTACCTGGGAGCTGTGGCTCTTGCATATCTTATACCAGCATGAAAGGAAACAGCTGCAGGATGCAGCTGCCTTAGCCTTAATGGGATCCCAAGATGAGGCTTTGCCACGTTATGTTTCTGTCTCTAGAAAGTGTCTACAGCAGAATGGGAACAGCCTTTCCCCGGCTTTGGCTGTGCATGGTGGAGGTGGGAAGTTTAGATATAGATCTCCTATAGTTACATACTTACATAGATATGATGTTGGTGTAGCACCATGTGTTTATAATCTTCCTCTCGGTCAATAGTTGAAAGTGGTCTTGTAGTTCTGGCTTTTCACAGGCTTGCATATGAAGTCGTGATTTGTTCCTCTGTGTGTGGGTATGTGTAAAGTGATAGCGAAGCAAGAATTTTGTCTGTCAATTTTACCTGTGGCAGGGGTGTGAAGGACTGCACAACTTCAGATTTCCCTGAGACCACTTGTGTTACAATGCTGTAAAGCATTACCTGTCAAAAAATTGTGTTATCAAGATTCTGGCCTTTGACTAATGTTTATCAGATCGCTTTCTGTAAACAGCTTCAGCAAAACAAAATCCTTCTTCATTCTCTTACTACTTCATTAAGTCACTAAGCACTTCCTTCAAGCAAGTGAGGCTTAAATGGCTGTAACTGATGGCGGAAATTGGACCTTCATCTTTGTAGCAACATAAAAAAATGAAAAATCAAGTACATAGGCTTCTCCCCCCCCCCCCCCCCCCCCCTTGAGAAATGGTACTGTCTGTAAGGTCAGGAGCATGATGATCAATAACATTTGATCCTTTCACTTTGTTGAAAAGACTAGCTACTTTCTTTTCTGTTATTTTAAACTTAAAGATTAAAAAAAAAGAAAAAAAATTAAAAATATCTGCTGAGCACTCCAGTAAAGTAGATTACCATTTTTCACATTTGAAGAACAATTGCAATTCTGGTGAGAGACCTTTTGAAATTGTCTCCATTTGAGTTATTGCTTTGACACTGGGAGGGGCTTCTCAAAGGATGAATACAGAGGTTCAATAAACTTCATTTCCCAATGTCAAATGTATTGATGAAATCGAAGTGAAAAGCATGTGAAAGATGAAATTTCTTTCCCAGGCTATGGACATGCCTGTGACTGTTACGATGGTTCCTCCTTGGGCAGGAATTCCCACAAGCTGGATAAACAGACACGGGCTCAGCTTAGCTAGCTGATAAATAAACTGCTCATGTGTATGCTCCTGTATCACATAAGGCATTAGCAAAGTATTTGGACAAACACATCACTAGACAAGATAGCTGTGCTGGAGAAGAGCACATTTTCTTTTAAAACAACAAGCAAAGTTTACAGGCTACAAATGTTTTTGACCAGTTATGAAAAAAAAGATCATTTGTTTCTGCAAGTGGAATATGCTCAATTGTACATGAAGTGTCTGTTACTTGCACAGACTCAGGAGCAGTATGGTACAGGCATAGTCGATGCAACATATCACTGAAACTGGGAATTTTCCAGAGACTGACCGGACTTTGGCAGGTCACATTTCTTCAGTGGCTTAACAGGCTAAATGGCGTGCAGCACAGGCATAGGAAACAAGTGACTTCCTGTTTTCCTAGTCAACCTTAAATTGTTTTTTTTTTGCTTGTGCCAAATTCCCTTTTACTTCAGAAATTTCTACACAGGAGATGAAATCTGTCTGTTTTCACAAGAACTGTGGTAAAGCTGAGCTTGGTTAGTCCTCATTGTAAACCCTGAAGTATTTGTCAGAGAAAGATGGCAATGTGGTAGTTTAGAATAATTCAGCCAAATAGAATTTTTCACATAAAACCAGTTCTTTTACCTTTAAAAATGTAAAATCAAAATGCAAAATGCCTTTCTGTTTAAGAAATTATAAATTTGGCTATTTTTTTTCCCACCGATACGATAGATTTTTTTGCATCAGCTGCCCTATTATTAAATTATTTCTGCTTACTGAATTATTAT
Organism: Todiramphus chloris collaris; assembly: GCA_025345505.1. NCBI lineage: Eukaryota > Metazoa > Chordata > Aves > Coraciiformes > Alcedinidae > Todiramphus > Todiramphus chloris. Next base: position 10,286,553 of record JANVCC010000270.1, read on the forward strand.
GATATTTAATCTTCACATTATTATTCATCATGGCACTCAGAGGCTCCAGTTAGGTTCAGGATACCATGTGGTTTAATGGCTTAGCAAGCTTTTGGGCTCCCAATATTGGACCTTTTTACGACACTGACAATAAAAAGTGATTTGCAGAACAGGGGCCACAAAAGCCTTTTCAAGTACAGAGAGAAAGCAAGAGATACTAAATCTGAAGATTTAGTCCAGGGTTGCTTTATATATTTTTTTTTTAAATGATGTCTGACTCAGGTCTCTTACAACACCAACAAAAATCATATTCTAGTAATGGATAGATACCTGCCCTAAGCCTGGAATAGCATTGCTCCAGCAGTTGAAAACAAACAAACAAACAAACAATCACCCAGAAAGGGTTTATATATGACTGTGGAAAGAGGGACACAGAATGAGAGAAAGCAAATGGAATGGAAAATATGAAACAGAGCTAGGGCTGAATCCAAGTCCTTGAGTCCCAGGCCCTACCCATTAGCTCCTGCTATCGCTCCTTGCTGCAGGTGGAACTGGCACAACTGGAGCAGTTGTCTGTGTGAGGTGTAATCTAACAGCTTGTGGGAAGGTTGAGATTATTCTGCTTCTTTTAATACAGAAACACCGTGTAAACGATTGTCTTAGGTTACGAAATGATGGGAGGTAATGTCATACAATAGAATATTTCTGTTGCTTTAAACAAACAAAACCTTTTACATCTACATTTTTCTCCTTTAGCACTCTTATCAAGGTGTAAATTACCCATTGATATTCATGCTATTGTCAGAATAGAAATGCACCATGGAAAGGAATGTTTTTATACAGCTACACTTCTTTGAGTTGTGGCTTCATCAGCATAATTGGATGGCATTTTTATGTGCTGTATCTGAACTGTACTGTGTCATGTAGTCTTTTGAAGGAGTAGAGACTCATTTACTTGGTTTTATTTTCTAGAGGTAATGTTTTTGAGAATATATGAGAAACTCAACACACGCATCCTCACTGGAGGTGAAGATGTTTATCTGGGATCTAAACCGATGTGGACTTTCTGTGTGACCACTCTCCATCATCTACCTACAACCTGCTCCAGCAGAGTGCCTAAGACAGGGTCCGATTCCAGTGGAGCAGGCCTTGCACCAGCACTAACCTGCTGGATCTCTCTGTGAGCTGTGGTGTGGCTCCCATCGCTGCAGAAGACCTTTGTGCACTTGTCCTCTTAATATCTCTCTTAGGTGATGAAGGATTATCAGTAAGGTCACAAAAGGGAAAATAAGGCACAGGATATGTAATTGTAATTTCATGACAGTTTAAACATTTGTAATTCTCTTAAATAATGTCAATATTGACTAAATAACTCAGTTTGTGGTTGGGACCCCACAGTATCAGGAAATGTATATAAACAGACTTGTGTGGATCTGTATTGTTAAATAGTTCCTGGGCCAAGGTACTGCCAAACTCTTCACATGCCTTCATATGCCTGTGAATAGTCGTAAAATTCCCTTCTTCCCCCAACAGATGTACATCTTCCATAAGATATCATAAGTTTTTTAGATCCTATTAAAATTATTGGACAGGCTTTTCAAATATTTGAAAGCAGCTCAGATATCACCGCTGGTATAAATAAATGAAGCCTCTCTGTCTTTACGGCTATTAGAGAGATGGTGGAATGCCTAAGTCCATTTTTCCATTAAGTTCAACCACAAGCACCTGTTTACTCTTCCCTTGAATGCTGTATCTCAATAATTGTTCATGAAGGTGACAGGGTGGTGCAAGGTAAATAATTTAAATAGCCAATATGAAATACATGTTCAGTTACTTGATTCTGAGACTATGGGAGAAAACAAGAGTTCATTCCTTTAGAAAGTAAAATGGAGTATACCATGAGTTCTTTATGCTTTAGATATTTTTTTTTGTGGTAGAAAAATAATAAATTAGGAAACACTCAAGATGTTTTTCACATTACACAAAATTTTAGAATATTGTGGCTTTTAGTAAACTTTTTAATTGTGCAGAAAAAGTGACATTACATGGAAGCATTATTGCATCTGGAAAGCTGAGCACTGCAAAGCTAGAAGTGCTGAAGAAATGTGTACTGGTTTATTTTAGCCTCTTTATGTACGGTGGTGAGGAAAGAAACTGGAAGGAGGAGGGATCTGAGTGCTGCTCAGAGATTTGGACATTTTCCTGTCTCTCTTGCAGAATTTCTATGGACTCAAGCCACTTCCATGGCCACTAAGAGTAAGTTTTTCATGTGTGACTTGTGAGGTTTGGGATCCTGGGGGGGTATCAGACTATGCCATACATAGAAATGCCGAGTTGCAGACCCACAGCTGAAATCAGTGGGACTGCCAGCCCATGAAGGGCTAAACAGATGCTTTTAAAATGCAGCATCACATAAAGCTGAGCCTTATCTTGTTTGAACTAAGCACTGAAAATTAGTGGCTATTTTTTTTTTTAATCTCTGTTCTTCTAACGCTTTTCTAACACATTATCGTGGTAATACCCTGGGAGCCACCTCACTCGATTGCCTGGGTGGTTTTGACCTTTGAGAGGTTGTATGAGGAGCTTTGCTGGAAGGGCTGAGGTATCCTCGGGGCCCCGCAGTGCTCCCTGGTGTGCTCTCCAAAGTGCCATACTGATGGCAACCTCCCTCTGCGGGTAATGAAGCTAACGAACAATTAGCCAAAGAGGGACACACGTATCCTTCACCAGAACTTTCCTGCAATGCTTGCTAATATCTCTGTTGTTACATGAAAGACCCACCAGGACTTGTAACTACTACAGTTTATAATACACCTTAATCACTGTCTAATGAAACTGTACGGCATTCCAGAGGAAAACAAGTTATATGAAACAAACAGCTTTGTAGATGAAGAGGTGAGGATCTAAGAAAATAGCTCATCCAAAATAGGAAACCCTCCTAAATAGCAACTAGGAACTGGAAAAGGTTCAGGAAAGTACTGATCTCTTCAGGAGACAAAGTAAATCTACTGAATGGAAGTAAAATGAGCAAAGAATGGCTTTTTTTAGTAAGGCAAAGCCACAGACTGATTTAATAGAAAAAAAATGTGTGGGAAAAGTAAACATGTCATCGAACAAAGCAAACAAATGTTTACTTTTTGCACTTTTATTGCACTCTTGTGTGTGTAGGTAAATGAACCATTTGAACAGTATCAGTTTCATTGGAGAAGTTTCTAAATTGCATATTAAATACTTTAGATCAGTAGGTCAGATGCACAGATTTTGGAGATCAAGGACCCACAACTCAGAAGACAACCAGAAGATCCTGACTCGACCTTCAATAAATCCCCTGTAATTTGCAAAGATGAAGAGCATAACCTAGAGGAGCTTTGAAGTTTTGGAGAGGAAACAAGACAGGCAGACTGAGGTCAGCAAACAATAGGAGCAAATACAGAGAAAGTTGCAGAAAGCTTCTAAATAAAGAACTACAAATGTAAGTAGAGACGTTAGCCAGGGCCTCAGGAGTGTCTTACCTTTGGATACATCATTTGTTAGCTGTCTAAGTGACAAAACTGCTCTGCAAATATTTTTAGAAGAAAAAAACAATTGCTAGAAAGAAACAAGACATATATGCCTGCATGCTAAAGAAAAGTAACAGTAATCCTTTGAGGACAAGATGCGATTACTGAAATAGTAGCTTGAACAAGAAAGTTAATACAAATTGCAGGGTGCTAGTAGGAGCCAAAGTTGAAGCAAAGGGTGTGTAAAGAAACCCAGCAGCTAAAAGTCAGAAAACACAACACAAACGATTTCCAGTCCAGATAAATGCTAAGTAAGTGTGAATTATTTGTTTATTCATTTACTTATTTGAATCTAAATTTTGTAATTTCAGGGCGAGTTTGTAGATTAAAGCTTATCAGAGAAAAAGTTTCAATGACAGATTTCATACTGCAGGAGGACAGAATAAGCAGTAACGATATAAAGTATAATGTAGATAAAGAAAAAAACAAAACAAAACAAAAAACAACAACAACAACAACAAAAAACAAACAAAAAAAAAGGAAATGTAGAAGGAGGAAAAATCCAAGTTGTATTTTCAACCAGAATATACATGTCATAAACTAAATGTTACTTATGAAAAAACAGGACAAAAATTAGTGAGACCAAAGGCTGGAGTGAGATTTTCTTCTTGTAATCATGTTCAAGAAATACGTCAGATCTATGTTCCTGTGGAAAACAGTAAAGTCCCATTGACATGATTTTATTGCAATATCACTGAAACATTTAATCTGGTTTATACCAGAAACATTTAATCGGGTTTATACAAACAATGATGTCTACAAAATGGGCATTCAGCAAAGGTAGACCTTCAGGAGAAATAAGGTATGATTGCGGTTTCCCTAAAAATGGGAAAAAGAGATGAGTGTTGCTGTCCCCTGGCCAAAACAACCAGTGATGGAGAAGCTGATGCTTCAGGCAGTGCTGCTGGCAAAGACTGTGAAGAGCAACACAAGACTAAACCCCATGATGATCTTTGGAGACTTGCAAGACAATACACGACATCTCAGAAGTCGCTGTTGTCTTTTCCTTCATAAACAGTTTCTCCTTCTTTCAGTTAAATGTACATGTTGTTACCCTTAACTCAGGTCTTTCCTTAGCCTCACCACCCAAGACAGTGATAAGATGTTAATATTTACCCTTTTCATAAACTACTGCACATACATTTTGGGCCCTATAATCAGTAGGATTTTTTCTCTCTCCTGTTCTACAAGAAAGCCACTGTAGATTTTCACTCATCTGCTTAGCAACTTCTTATTAATTTCCTGCTACTGCTTTTTTCCACAGTCACTTTAGTCTGTATGTTTTTATGCCAACAGTGTCTTTTTGTGTACATTGCCTTTCCGCCTACCTCCAATCTTTACCTTTCTGTGGTTTATAAATATATTTTGATTAGGTTGTGAAGTCTCCTTCTCTAGATACTTTACAAACCCCCTGTGTGGCCTGCCCTGGGTGTTCCTGCTCTGGCAGGTGGTGTGGGCTCGATGATCTCCAGAGGTCCCTTCCAACCCCTACCACTCTATGATTCTACAGTTCTATGGTTTATTAATTTATGCTTAACATTGTAGTCACAATAAATCATACAAGAAATAATCCAGCATCTGAACACCTGTTCCCGGCTCAAAGGTCTTTCCAAGATCCAGGACACAAAAGTCTAGCTGAACCACTAGAGTTGTGGCAGGAACAATTCAGTTACAGTGAAATTTTTATGTAACTGCTATTTTCCCCCCGTTTGCTGTAATTGAAACAACTGACTTTTTTTCATAAGTAGCTTGTATAGGAATGGAAGGGAATTATCCTTATATCAGCTAAAAGATAATTCCAATGTCAACTCACTTACCTAGAATGTGATACCTTTTGTAGAACATTTCTTTTATGGGAGTTCCACAATAAAAATCAAGCACATTGTGTGTCAGTAGGTAGGTCTCTGTAATAGATCCTCTGCTCCACTACAATGAAAGTAATCCTAAACTCTAATTGCAGCAGGCAAATGTCTGCTGTGCTGGATGCATAACACCTTGTTCTCGTGTATGCTTAGGCATATTAACTTTATCCTGATAATGTGTAAGAGACATAATAAAAGTGAATATGCATTTCCCTTCACTTTAGAATGCAAAATGCCTTCCCTTCTATGGCACTAGTGGCACAGGGATAAAGTTCTGGAAAAGTGGCCTAAGTGTAAAGGAGAATTTAGTGTGTACTCTTCATCTGCCTTGATATTACAATGTGTTGTACATAGAAAGACCAATGTGTATCATATGGTATTAGTGACATGGTCATCAGATATGAGCATATCAGTCAATAAAGTGAAACTCCAAAATCATAGCAGATGAACAGCTTAAAGGTGAATTTTCTGGCAGTAGTTTTCTATGGGTAAGAGAATTACAAAATGCAGAAGAAAAGGCACTGGGACAGCCATTTTAATTTTTACCCCTTCTTATTAAAATGAGATCTCCAAGCAGACCTCTGTTTCTTGGTCACACTATTGTCTGGTATGATGATTTTTTTTTCATAAAAATGGTTCCCAGTAAGTTGTTTTACTGCTGTAAATGTCTCCACATTGTTGTCTAGGATGGCAAATAAAAGGTGCCAGTCACATGAAATATTTTCTTACCAGGGTTTGAAGGACAAGGTTTATTTCTCATCATGTGGCTATAAATGCCAGTTAGACTTTGACAATTCAGAGTCATCGTTGTGGCTTTTCTTCATGTGCATGCAAATTAGCTTCTTATATATAACATAGCTCCAGTCCCCTCTCTAGCCCTCTTTTCTCTAGAACAGCTTGTTATGATGCTTTTAGTGCAAGTGTACCATGTGCTGGTTTCTTCCAAAATCCATCCTCGTTCTGCCACTCTCCAAGATGAGCTCATCTACAAAAGTGTAGATTGCATTTTGAAAGATAAATGGGAAGCTGTGGGTGTCCAGGGCAGCCAGCTTCATCTATAGGAATGTGATTAGACTCAGCCAGTGGAAAGTGCAACTACTTAATGCTTCCTAACCTATGAAAGGATAGGGAGCTCCTAGGAGACGTCAGTCATGTTTAGAGGAGGTTAAAAAAAAAAAAAAAAATTACAATTCAAAGGTTTAATACAAAGTTGACTTCTGAATCCTTCTTTCTTCCTTTATCCTGGGTTAATGACAACAGGGACTGTATATGTTATGACTTATGGCATCACTTCAGCTTGCTTTCACAGTCCGCCAGTGGCCAGGAAAGTGTGGAGCAATAATATTGCAGTATTTATTCAAAGACAATAAGCAGTCATTGCTGAGCTATGGAAGCCAGGCCATGTTTATCTTCATGGATTTAGTCAGCTGGGAGATGAATACGAGTCAAACTTGAACAAGCAAACATTTGCCTTCTTCTCCACAATGCAGCTATTTCACTTCGCATGACTGAAAACATAAATCTTTCTTCGGTGGCAAGCAAACAGCTTCAGCTACATGGCACTAGCTGCGATGTCACCGGACGGCAGCTGAATACTCGTGACCCTAAGTGTTCATGAAAACAACCACAAGCCATCTTAACACAAAAAATGGCAACAATCTTATAAGCAGCAAACAATAAAAAGCTGTAATTCCTTACGTGAACTGATCTCTGACTAAATATCAGCTGTAAAAGTGACTTCCTATGTATTGTTCTACTCACGAAAGGAATTATAGAAAATTATTGATTGTAGCAACCAATTGTTGCAGTGCAAATAAAGAAATAAGGGTTGCAAGCAGGTATAAAGCAATTTAACTTCTATTGATGCCTTCAGGGGGTGACAGGGAATATTTCAGAACTCCCATACAGGCTAAAAACATCTTAATTTCATTGATATTTTCTTGGTGCAGGAATTAAAAATTCGGTACCTCCTTGGATAGCCAAGCAGTCTCATGTCATAAAGGATGAGGGTGGTGAATGATATTCTGGGACTGTGATCTTTTAAGTCATTGAGCAGTGTGGTTCAGGGGATGTAAAACTGTTGCATTTCCATGTGCAGTTCCTTGCTCTTGGAGTCCTAGCAAGACTGTTTTAATCCTAATATTTCCTGTCAGTCTTGCATAAATATCCCTAAGCACAACTGAACAGCAATGGCTCCCTCGGTCTGCTCACTACATGAATCAATAGTTTGGAGAGAGTGGAAGTAGCGTTTCACCTCTCATGTGTTAGGTCTGTTCAGTGCATACATTGGTACTTTGGCATCACTTGCCCAGTGTAACGTGGGCACCAACCTCTGTGACTCAATTCACAAATTCCACAGGAAAGAAAACTGGGTGTTTGAGTCAGAAATGAAACTATGACCCCACTAGTGGGTCCCCTGGTATAAATCATGTATATACTAACCAGCCAGTCCATTTACCCAGGAATTAAAATATTGGGTCATTCATTGCTGCTTGACTAGAACTTCACATGAGCAGGGAAGGGGAGAAAGCCAGCCTCTCAATGTTCATACTGCTCCAAAGATGTGTGGTGAGATGTTTTCATGTTTAGGTAAGCAGGTCCTGTACTCCCCTAGATATTTTTTTCCTCAACAGGAGATGTGAACAGCAGGAGGCAGTTTCTGAATGATTACAGTATGGAGAAGGTCACTGAGTGGTGCTGTGAATGCAAGGGAGCCTTACATGGGGGTGTCATCACCAAGCTGCTCTGAAAGCTTCTGAGCACAAATAGAGATACATACTTGACTTAAGGGGCTCAGAGTAGTCAGAGGGATCTCTCATTAAACCCAACAATCCAGGCATTGTTCTTCTCACTGAATGGACATTTCAAGTCCTTTGCTATTGAATCCTTACTGTCAGTGGCAGTTGGTGGGGGGAAAAGGGCTAGGGTGGGCAGCAGGAAGGAGGATTTGTCTGTGAGCAAGTCTAAGAATAAATGACATTGTCACCGTGTTCCTTGTGGCAGTCAGCTTTATGTCTCCCCAACTCTCCCAGTTTTAGGAAGAGAAGTGAAGTCATAAAACCAGATGCATCAGGAACCTGCCATGAATCACATTTCATCTTTTTTTTTTTTAATGGAAGTGGGAGTCATATGGTAACTATGCAGAAGCATTTTAACTAAAGCAGGATTGTTTCTGCTACTTGCTCCTTTTAAGTTTCACTTATTTACAAGACATTCATTGCAAAGGATCAGCCATAAGCAGCCAGACCCTCTGTTGTTGTAAATAGTTGGTTGCAAAAATGTCCAGGAGGAGAAGGCAGATGGTACGTCCAGGAGTATAATGCAATATATACTGTGATCTGCCTATTGTGTCTTCCCAAACTGTAGGTGAGATATTGTGTGAGCAGCTGTTAGAGATGTGGGAGGGGAGACAGCATGAAATGAAATTGATTAATAAAAACACAGAGAAAAGTACACAGAAATGTTTTCTAGTAATGAGAGCATAAAAACCTCAGCAGCTCCCCTGTACCAAACATAATGCTCCCCCTCATACGCGCAGTACATAAAACAGCTCTCCCCAGCCTGTGGGGCTTCCTGCTGCCAAACACACAAGCTAAAGTGTGGTGCTTTCACATCAGGAAAGAACAAGCAGCCCAGAGTCATTACTGGGCTGTTGAATCCAGACCAGAGTAAATGTTAGGCCGTATACTCCTGAATTTTCAAAGGGTTTGTATTTGGAGTCGTCAACTGCTGGAAAAGAAAGGTATTCCCAGATAAAGAAAGCTCTTTCCCTCATACTGTATTTTAAAGGAACTGAAGCGCAGTCTCATTCCTCTACCTTCTCCTGCAGTCTCATTCCTCTACCTTCTCCTGCATAGAGGAAAAAGTTTCCTTCTTTGCAATTTCTCAGTTGTTTAAGTAATGTAGGTTAGAGCCAGTGTTTTATCTGGAAATGCTGCTGGCTCTGAATTGCACAAAGCAGCATTCACCTGAAACAGAAAGAGGTCCTGGACTAAAATCTTATCTCCCAACCACAATTGCCTGTTGGGAGTTTGAAGCCATGTGAATGATAGAGCTGAAACCTACAGTGGTCTTGGAAAGTAAAATGGAAAAAGAAGAAGCCCCTGACATCACTTGCCATGTAACATCTGCCCCTTAGCTTAAAAGGCAACTCACTTCTGGAAAGCAGCTGTGCTGGTGGCATAGGATCCCACATGTATTGAGCTTCATTGACAGGCAGATCGTTTGCCCTTTTTTAAAGTCCTGATGTCATTTGCGCAAGAACTTTTGTATAGGTTGATTCTAGGAATTTCCTCAACATCTTGGTATCCAAAGGCAAGGCCCCAGGATCTCAGAGCAGACATGGGTCTGTCTGTCTCTGTCTAGTGTAGGGACCGCAGTGATGCTCTGTCTTTGCACTGACAGTGACAGAGCTACCTCAGGTTTTAATGGCCAAAGCTTAGGGAAGGGTGCTTTATGGTGTCCAAGAGAGGATGGAATGCAGCTTGTTGGCTGCTGAAATATTTGCTCTACAAGACCAGGAAGACTGAGAAGGTACATCACATGCCTGCTCACTGGATGGGTAACTCTTACAGATGAGGAAAGTGAAAGAAGTAACTTTATGCTAAGTATTTTTGCACTGAGTTGCCTGTTAAGGCAGACTTAAGCAAGTGTGAAACCTTCATCTGGCCACTCACGGTTGATGACTTACAGCTCAGGCTATGATTAAGTGATTTTTTTGCCTTCATTTCCTAGTACACTCACAGTGAAATCAACAGAAATAGGCCCTGATCATCTATATTCAAATTAAGAACCGCTTAATCACCTCCTGTAACCAGTGAAGAAATGGGGCATAATAGCTGAGAAGTTACCAGCCATTATACATATTACTACATTCAACGGGAAAAATTAGACATAAGGTAAAAAAAAAGAAGTTAGATAATTTATGGTGTATTAATGTCCAACTTCCATTAATTCCTCACTAAAAAAAAGTAGTTCTCAAAATGGCTGCTGCATATTTCAAACTAGGTTTTAGATCTTGAAACTTTTAGCTGATACAATTTACATTTAATCATCAAATCACAAGGTACGTCCATGGACAGAAGTCAACCCAGAGTTAAGGACAAAGTAATAACTTTTAATGTAGATAGAAACATCCATGCACAAAGAAACATCCAGCATGATTTAATTCACATTTCAGTTTTTCCCATGCTTCTTGAAACAGGAGAATTTGTCTCTTTGAAAAATACGTCTTTGACTTTTCATGAAGGAATCTGGTTTGAAGAAAGCCAAACACCCTTCCACAGGATATAAATTATTTTCCTATAACTAGCTGGGCATTTCATCAGCATGGCTCTTGGCTCACCAGGACATGGTCTTCATTTGCTAGCAGCTTAAGCCCCCACACCGTCAACTAAATGCAAACCTTGTCATTTGGAAGACGAAGAAAACTTAACCACTTACCCATTACTCCAGTGATCTTTACTATCTTGTTACAGGTGGGCTCTGCTGATGTTTCCTGCTAAACAACTTCAGTCTGAAATAGGAGGTGGGTTCTGTGTCTCCACTTGTTAGGGCAGAATTCAGAGCTTCTTTTCAGGAAGAGGTAGATCAAAGTGTGTCAGATTCACTTGAGGGAAGAAAAATGCACAGAATATTAAAATACTAAGGTAGGACAGATATTTGAAATCCATATTCAAGAAAAAACTTCATTTCTCCTATTGTATGTACCTTCAGTTGTGGGATCAAAGGTGCTATAGATACAGTATTTTGGTTGCCTAATTTAATGTCTCTCTAGTTCTAGCAAAACCTTATCAGCTTTAGTGCACAAGTTTTATCTGAAAAGGCTTTACAGCAGATAGACAAGTTTACCTTCACTCCCCACCTCCCTTGTAAGCAAGTGTCCTCTCATATTAGGAATCGACTGGCCTGTTTCACACAAGTGGTCAGGTTCAGTTATTGTGATGATGCCTTCTGAGTTTAAACCAGCTCTAAAGCATATACGAGGCAAACAGCTTTTATTATACGTAGTTAATGATTTTTTAACATGCCAACTAAAGAAACCCATGGTTCCACAAACCAGAGGTGCAGTCTATTCCACCTCAGTGTGCAGCAGCAAGAAGGGCAGATACAATAGGTGGGATGAGATCTGTGAAGAGCAATATAGATCCATTTCACATTGGCATAGATTCACTCAAGACACACCAATTAGGACCCAGCGAAGTGAGGTCCTGATTCAATATATTTATTTATTTCATCACTACTATTGAGTAGTTATAGAGGAGAAAATTAATGAAAATGGTTTTTAAAAAAAAAGCCATCACTCTGACCAAGCAGGCATTCAATAGTTCCCAGGCCAGGCAGGCTCTATGGGGAGTGATGTTGGGCCAATTAACAGGTGCTCACTGGTAGCGCTTAGATGGAAGTGGCCGAGGCACCTGAAGAAGGCTCAGGTGGAAAGCAATAACCTTTACTCTTAAAACTATGTGAGGAATGAATAGATGTGGGACTGGATGAGATTTCAGCAGACCACTTGCTATAAAGTAAAAAAAAAATGGAACAAGTATGAACATAGGATTAGGAACAAGGAGGAAAAGGGTGAGGATAATTGTTAAAAAGCAATCAGCCACCAAAGTGTGTTAGAGAGTGGTGAAGCAAGTGCACAAAGAGATACTACCTCCTAAAGCAGGAGAAAAGTGTTGGAGAAACCATGTGTGTGAATGTGATCAAAGGAAGACAACTATTTTGTTGTTGAAAGGAGGTGGGTGTTGGTCTCTTTTCACAAGTCACAACTGATAGGACAATAGGAAATGGCATCAAGTTGCACCAGGGGAGGTTTAGGTGGGACATCAGGAAAAACTTTTATACTGAATGGGTTGTCAAGGACTGGAAGAGGCTGCAAAGGGAAGTTGTTGAATCACCATCCCTGGATGTATTTAAAAGCTGTCTAGATGAGGTTCTCAAGGATATGGTGTATTAGTGGCCATGGTAGAGTTAGATAATGGTTGGACTTGCTGATCTGAAAGGTCTTTTCCAGTCATAGCAATTCTGTGATTCTGTATGGGGAAGGTAAGCATTATCAGATAATCTTACAAGCTAAACAGCTAGCTACATCTATCTTATCATATTCCAGAACATTTGTAATGGTGTTTTGAATAAATTACTAGAAACATTCCAATTGGGTCCATTCCTTCTGGTTTTGAACCACACAATAAAAGCATGGCAAAACTCCTACTGGTATTAATTTCACCAGAATTTCCCTTCTGACTGTTTCGCATCCACCCTCTCAACATCTAACTTAGTTACCACACACTTGCATGTTATCCCTGAACTTGTTAAAGAATTAAAAAAGGACATCAAGCAGATTTACAGAACTTGAATTTTGTAAACATGTAAATGTGTCTTAATTTTACTTCCAGGAGTGGTAAAAACAATTAAATCAGTTAACTACTCCTGTTAGTGAAGACAAGCATATGCATGCATAAGTGTTTGTGTAAGTGGGGTGTAATTATGTAATTGCTTTATCTGATGCAATATCACCACATACCTTAAGATCAGATTCCTTGTATTTTCTCTGTCTGAATGATCAAAGCTTGTGCAACTTAACTCCTAACTTGGGTGCAATTCTCAGCAGCAGCAGTTACACAAATGCCTTTTATCAACTTCCTCGACCTTCTATTTTCCCGTGACAATCTCTGCTGTGCCATAGGAAACATGTGAGATATTTCAAATGTAGGATTTCTGCCAGCTGGTGATTTATTCCATTGATTACGTTGTCATGTGATGGGAAGAGGCTAAGCCATTTAAACTGCTCATATAGCTACAGTGGTGAGCTCAATTCTTATTTAATACAATAAATTTTGGTTTAGCTTTCTACAAGTTGTCTGAGTGACTCCATGCGTTACTGCTATGGTACATTATATACACTTTAGTCCTATACAGTCTGTACAACAACAGTGACCACCAACTTCTGTCTGTCTAAATAAAGGGAGGGAAACACATCCAGTTTGCTGTTGACTGATTTTGTTTATCTATCACAATTCAATTTCAATGAGATACTTTGCAATTTAAATGAAAAGTAAGTATATTTTTTCAATCTTGGTTTACACAAGCCATGCTTTATTTCTCCAGTTACTTAGATTTCAGTACATTCTAAAATAAGTCTTTTCTAAGCAGTATTAGTTAGTAATTATCACTATGCTGACCCACATACAGTATAATACCTTATATTAGGATATTATGCTGATTACAAAGAACTTGTGCCAAGGCTTCTCTGTACATCTAAAGACAGATTTTCATAAAGACAGCTCCAGAAGGCCCATTAGTCTTGGGAGTGTGAAATTAATATCAAAAAAGTAGAATATTTCATTTTGTTCTTCTAAAATTTAAGATTCTCAGGACAAAGAGAAGTCACCAAGACCCATGATTAACATGAGCCACTATAAGTAGGGAACTTATAAGCTATCAAATTACCAGCCTTTCAGTTCAACTCTTAGATGAACCCTTTTACCCTGTTGCTTTTTGTAGAGGAAAATTGTTTAACTAGGGAATGGTAATGAAAACCTGTACCTGCTTCGGAGTAAAAGCCTCTAATAGGCCAGCAACATGTGTGGCTCAAAACCTAAAAAAATGGAGTATTCTCAAAAGTTTAGACTCTCCCTGCTTTAAAACATCCACCTTTGTTGCTATGAAGTCTATGATCTGAGGGTTCATTTTGTTCCAGAGTAGCATTTCCTAATTATCAACTGCTGCAATGCTGGGAGACCCGTGAGGTCTCGGTCCTGTTCTGTAAGCTACCCGCAGATTTCCTTAAACTCTGGGAGTCTTTGTACCCCAAGCTTTAGATCAAAATTTGTTTCCAAGAAAAGCTCCCATACATGAAAGGGTCAGGAAAGAAGGCACTGTGCTTTTTCCAGTCTTACTTTTGCAGTTTTCTTTAGACATTCCCTGTCCCATTACTCTTTATTGATACAGGGAAGCAAGGTTAGCGAGCCTGCAGCATATATTTTGTTTCTCCTACAGGAAAAAAGGACAAAAGAAAGGAAAATAAAGTAAGACAGAAAATAAAAAATAGTAATAGTTAAAAAAAAGCTACCTTATTCCTGGGTACCATTCTCCTGGTATGTGTTGACCCTACAAAATGTTGGGGCTCTGGAGCCAGGCACCAGCCAACCTTGAGAATGCTTGGTTTAAAATGCCCTTTTTTTTTAATCTAAACAAGGCAATTTCCCTCCTCCTCCCCTTTGTCTGATACTTTACTGCACATTACATTATTTAGAAAAATGTCACTGGAGGAACACTCTGTGTGGTCTCATAAAATATTAACGACTCCTGAAAGAAAACTTGAAATCAAGATGCTCTTTCATGCTGGGGTATGTACTCTCTTTTGTTGGCCTTTTTTCTTTCTTTCTTTTCCCTTCATGGAATCTGAATTGCTTAGCTGTTTTTCCCTTGATATGAGCTGCTCCTTACATTTATCATATTCCCCTGCAAGAAGAAGGGGACTTCAGGCAACAAATGGTCTGATGCTGATAGCAACCAAGTAGTGACCTGTCTCTGCAGCAACAGCTTTTGCAGACACTAAACTAAAATCCTGTGCAGTCATTTATTTTTAGGTTCATGTCGATGAACACGGAACGTGAAGGAGGTGAAGGAAATAAAATGCCAGAACAAGCTGATTTCTCAATCAAACACAGATTTCTGGCAATGACCGATTTACTGTTTTAAAACATATCTGAAAAGACAACAACTAGGTGTAATTCTTTTATGGAATGGGGAAAAAAAAAAAGAAAAGAAAAGAAAAAAGAACCAACCAAGAAAACCTCCATGTAAATTGAAAAGCAGTCTGCATGGGGGAAAAATAATCTGACTGAAAACTAAAGGAAAGTAAATCTTCCCATAGTAAAGGCGTATAAATTCAGAGGTGGACAGCAGTCCTGAGTAAAGAATACCGACATTTTAAGTGTAACATTTGCTGGCAAAGTGGCCGTCGAAAGTGGTTATTGAACGTCTTGCAAGAGAGCAAATTGTGGACTAGAGGTCTTTCTTATATTTTGTAGCAAAGCCAACTTCCATTGATACCACCTCAATGTCAGCCCCTTTCTGCAGCCATTTGTAAAAAGGCTTGTGATGCGAGATTGACGACTTAAATACTTCATCAATCAATGCTTTAGCCAATGTGTTGTTCAGTGATTGGTGGAAAATTCAAGTAATCCATCTTACCCCATCACACTTGTTCTTTATTCTCTTCAGGTATTTTCATTTTTCCACTCCCTCTTTATTTGTTCACTTTCAGTACAATCTGAAAGAGAAGCTGGGCCAGGAGGGAAGGCCCTTCTGCTATCTTTGAAAACTTAATCATTGCAGCAAAACTCTTCAATGCAAAGTGCTACTGAATTAATGGAACTTTTAATGATCCTAGAGGTGGTCCTGGTGCATGTGGACTAGCAAAGCGCAGGGTAGGGTTGCAATTTGTTCCATTGTGTCAAATTAAATATGTCAAACATCCCAAATCATTTATATAATCAACAATAAGGTGCTTATTTCTGCTGAATTAATCTGCTAAGTAGCTTTAAGGAAAGAAACAGGTATGACACAAAGCTAAACTGTGAGTGCAAAGGCACAAAAAAGGGGTTAGGTTATTCATTTTGGCATAAGGAAAAGACATCCTTTGCTCAGAGAAAGAGCATCTTTTGCTTGTGAGTGAATGTTGATATCTGATACTCCTAATTTTAATCTCAATAAGGATTTAAAATTTTAACTGCTTACTTGAAATTTTAGTATAGATGATACAGCCAAAGCATTGGCTTTATAGCAGTCTAGATAATTTCACTAATTTAGATTTTGCCTTTGCATCTAACAAAAAACGTTTCTAACAAAAAGGAACAACTTCAGGTGGCAAAGCATTTATGTACCCACTTAGTTTCAGGTATACATGTAGATTATATCTGTTTCTTGGATCTAGTTTGCTTTTTGCTTTTGAGTTTGCTTGTTTTCTTTTTGAGTTTGTTTATGCAGGAGATGAAATGAAGCTACCTTTAGGACGAGCTGTCATAAAATGTTTGATTTGCAGTGAAAAGAGTTTATAAGTGTTTTATAAAATATTTACTTTTCTTCAAGTGTGTGAAGAAGTGACAGACTTCTCAAAACCTGCCATTTCAGTGGGAAATTTTAGTACAGATTTTTACAGGACTTTTCACTGGACGTGAATTCAGATACTGACTAATATGAAGGCAGGGAGCCATAAGCTTCTAAAGTTGGTCTCTGATTTATTCTGAGTTGCATGCATAGTTTTTTGTTGAACATTATCTTAATCACATGAATTTGAATCAGGACTACAGTTCAAAGGGAGAGAGCACGTGATCGGGAATGCAAACTACACTGGCTGCTGCGGTGGCCAGGCAACCCACTCATTCCTCATTATGCATTTTTTTTTTCAAATCAGCATAAGAAAGTCTCCAGAAAGTAATGCCAATTTTATGACACTATTGTTGTCAATTTATGACACTATTGTTTCCTTTCCATTAATTTACTTATTTTCCACTTTCAGGAATTTAGGTCTCCAAAATATCTGTGTATGTCATTTGGGGATATTCTTAATCTGCAAAATCCCAGATAGAGGCCACAGTCTGGGCAAAATATCTTCAACGTTTTGTTAGCAGCAAAAAAAGTATTGGGAAGATCACCTGGAGCTAGATTATGACCATGTCTATGTTGTGATATAGTAAGTCTTACACAAGACTGACCTAAGTCTACAAAACAAATTCATGATTGTTCTGTAGAAAGAGTACATAAAAGAATTAAGAAAAACAAAAGAGAGAACAAAAGAAGCTCAGTAAATTGGTCTGGACAGACTGGAGAGATGGGCAAAGGCAACCCTAATGAAGTTCAATAAGAGCAAGTATAGAGTCCTACACCTGGGGAGGAAAAACACCGTGTACTGGTGCAGGTCAGGGGTAGGCCCCCTGGAAAACAGCCCCATGGAGAGGGACCTTGGCGTCCTGGTGGACAGTGAGTTATCCATGGAACAGCAATGGGCCCTTGGGGCTGGAAGGCCAATGGTCTCCTGGGGTGAATAAAGAAGTATGTGGTCAGCAAATCGAGGGAGGTTCCCCTCCTGATCTACTCTGCACTCATGAGACCACATCTGGAGTGTTGTGTCCAGTTCTGGGCTCCACAGTTTGAGAGGGACAGGGAAATACTGGAGAGAGTCCAAGGGAGACTATGAGGATGCTGAAGGGACTGGAACATCTCTCTGATGAGCAAAGGCTGAGAGCCCTGGGGCTGTTTAGCCTGGAGAAGAGAAGCCTGAGAG
Organism: Todiramphus chloris collaris; assembly: GCA_025345505.1. Classification (NCBI taxonomy): domain Eukaryota; kingdom Metazoa; phylum Chordata; class Aves; order Coraciiformes; family Alcedinidae; genus Todiramphus; species Todiramphus chloris. The sequence continues at coordinate 10,304,246 of JANVCC010000270.1, forward strand.
GTAAGCTTATGAATGTTTGCAGGTATCTGCAGGGTGGGTGTCAAGCAGAAGGGGCCAGGCTCTTGTCAGTGGTTCTCTGTGATAGGATGAGAGGTAATGGTAGCAAGGTGAAACACAGGAAGCTCCACCTCAACATGGAAAAACTTCTTCACTGTGAGTGACAGAGCCTGGAACTGCCCAGAGAGGCTGCCCAGACCCCCCTGGCTCTGTTCCTGTGTGGGCTGCCCTGGGTAACCCTGCTCTGGCAGGGGGGTTGGACTCCGTGATCTCTCAAGGTCCCTTCCAACCCCTACCATTCTGTGATTCTGTGAAAGAGCTAAGACGTATAAAACCAAATGAGTGTAAGAACTAACAGACAAACCTTTTACACTCAGAGCCACATTAAAACGTTGCACAGACTCAGTCAATATCCAGCAAGACATTATTGCATTATTAACTGTATACAGTTTTTGGCTTTTAGTGCGGGGACACCAAATTAATCAAAAAAGTTCAAATTAAAATAATCAGTATAAGAATTTAATGACTTGTCTCAACCCATATCAGGACAATGACAAAAACAGGGCCAGGAAGGAAGCAGCTACTCTTCCTCCATACATTTTACCTTTCATTTCAAAGCTCCCGATGTAGGGTACAGCAGTACGCTAAGTTGATATTTAAGACTAAGCCGATATTTAAGTAACATTTGATACTTTCACCTAAATTAAAGCATATTTCTTTATGTGCATTTCTGTGTTCATAAATAAGCTGATTGGTGAATCGTTCCTGTCATTAGAAGGTAGATAAACTGCAGGGAGGGAACAAAGTCATCATTTCTAACTCTGTGAAAATGATGGGGGTTTTTTAATTATTAAAATGCAATTATTTCCATTATTGATGAGTGTGATACTCAGGACAGCATCAATACAAACTGTCCAGGACACACACTCACTTGGATCTCAGGCTGGTCTGGCTGCAATAGAGTATTGATGCCAGTGTTTGTTTCACTTCTAATTCACATAATGGATGAGGACTTAAACACAATCCATGGCAAATTAGTACCTAGGAGATTGGGTTTATTTATTTATTTATTTAATGTGTTTATTTTTGTTACATGTGAGCCCTTCCATGATACCAAAGTAGGAGACTTTCTGTATTAAGGCAATTAAAGAACACTAGAATTTGAAACATAAAAGCTGATTAATGTTTGAGGTACTTTAGGCTCTAAGAAACTAGTCACCAGTACAGGGGTCAAGTTGCTTTCTAGCCCCTACATTTTGCACATGCTCTGAAGTTTTTCCTATAATATACACATAGATGTTTGCACGCATGCACTCATTCATGTGCCTGTGCACTTCTGAATATATTTTAATACACGCAGCTATTTTTATTTTCCAGAATTGTCTTGCTGCTTGTTTCACATCATGCTTGAAAACCATGCTTTTCATGTTTTGTCTATGGGAATGGAGATGTCTCATGCTTTTGGGCCTGACCCATGAAGGCATGTGGCTCTTAAAAGTACTAAGGAATTTGAAGCCTTTCTTTGTGGTCATAGGTGGGTTCAGAAGGGAAGCTGGTGTCCTCTCTTGCCTCTCTCCACTCAGTCAATAACTTCCCAGTGCCTGTCCCGTGCTTGCCACTCCTTGCTTAAACATTAACAGTTTGAAATGAAATGCCCATAAATGTGATTTATCCTACAGGCTGGCAGTTCATTATAGAGGCATTGCAGCCTTTCACAGATATGCAAATGCCTCACATGTTTGTCTGTCCTTCTGAAGACATCCATGCCCCACGCAGCGGAGAGCCATGTAAAATGCATGCAGGAAGCCTGTACCTGACCTGAGAGCTCCTGGGTCTACTCTGTGATGGGCACCATGGTGGGTGAGACCCAAGTGTGCCACGGTTTCCAGCCTCCATTGCTTCATTTCCATGGGAATCAAAACCTGGGCTTTCAGAGTAGCAAAAAGACCGATCCGAAGCCAACCTTCCAAAGACACTGTAAGCCACAGGCCCTCTCATTTTGTGACAAAGCTTAGCCCCCCTGCTATAAATTTTTAAAAGTGTGGTCCCCTCCCCCAGGAAATTAGGTAGTGACTCTTGTAGCACTTCAGTATAACCACATTTATCAAAAGGCCACTAAAGAAATATCTTCCAATAAAACAAAGTCCATTTTTCCACTATCTATACCACAATATAGGTCTTCCTTTCCATGCTTTCTGCTGGAAGTTGAAAGCATCATCTGTATAAGAGCACACAAAGGGTGTGTTTGATCAAACCCCTGATGTAGGCAGGTTTTCTTATAGACAGAGGATTTGGTTAAATGCACAAAAGCAACTGTGCAAAACAACCAGTACAATACTGTATATCAAGAGTAATTAAAAGCCTTCATTAAAAATGTGACAACCAAATCATTTTATATGAGACAGAGAAACCCCTATCGACACTTGAAAATAATGAATAAACAGAATGTCAATTCACTAACATTTGCTACTTAGACTTTGATGCATACTCTGAGCTCTAAAATCTGCTCCTGGATACACACAGGAAACTCCTATTGAAGTCAGTTGGAGTTGTTTATGTGTAGTTGGCAGCAAATTTTGGCCCTCAGACATTTTTTAGTGTTCATTTAAGAGAGTACAGGCCAGCATAACCCTCAGCTTAACCCTCTGTTTGAATGCACTGCTCTCAGTAGATCCAAACACCACGGCTACGGACTGTTCTCCTAACACCGACCACAGCAGAAGTTGTCGTAGACGCAGCAGGGGCTCAGCATCTCCCCTCTGATGGAGCAGCACGAACGTGGATGAGGCAGGTGCTCAGAAGAGTGGAGTAAGAGAAGCAGACCTGAGAACTGCTGCAGATGTGCAGTGAGTGCGTTTCCCGTATGTCCCCAAAGTATGCTTTCCCAAGGATTCTTCTTAGATCCCACCTCTGCCCTCTGCTCGCCACCTGCCCAGCCCAGCTCCTTTCCCTTCCTCTGGCAACCAGGTGGATACAGCTGTGGCAACAAGGGACTTGGTGGTGGCTGGGTGGCTCACTCCTTCCGTGGACACAGAGAACGGAGCCAGGGAACAACCAGGCTGCCTGTGAGTGACAAGAGTGGCTCTTCTGAGCTCCATGAAACACTGGGGGAAGAAGCATGACCTCATAGGAGCCTCAGGACTTCAGGTGCAGGTCTGCTCCTTGGAAAGCTGGTCCTCGTGGGGAAACTGGATGTTGCATCCATCCTGGCAGAGAGCTGGCTAGAAAGCAACGGCCGTGCCTGCAGATTAGAAAGATACTTCATTATTGGTATAAATGATCAAAATAATGCAGTGTGCAGAAACAGAGTTGAGGTCCTACACTGCCAAGGGATCAAGGAGGCCAGCCAACAGTGGGTGGTGTTTAAGTTCTGCCTGTCTTCTGTGCTCCTCTCGCTTGAAATGGTGCTTTCATTTCTGCACCCTCCGTCAGCAAGCATTTGAGTACATTTAGTACTACTACATGCTTTCTTTTACACTTCTCCCTGCCGCCTTCCCAACAAACACAGGCATGCTGTGCTTGGCAGAGTGAGAAGCTAGGGAACCAGCCAGCCACTTTTGTGCACACTCGGCAGTCATCACTTTTCCTTATGAAGCAGTAGGGATTTTCCCAACCAGGAAACACACACACATTTTTTTTTATTCTTCTGTGCTTGGAAGCCTTGGTTTACCTAAACCTCCCAAGTCTGATTTTGATGTCGATGAGCCATAACTGGTGTAAGCATATGCCCACAGTTCAGGGTTTGCCTGAACATCAGTGCGATGCTGCAAAGTGATACAGCACTTGGAGCACTGTTGGATGTGGGAGGTACAAAGGAAAAGCGAGAGCTACTTCGTGTCCACTTCTGTAGCAGCCCCTTGAGTGCTTTTCCTATTTCAGTTACAGTCCAAGGTTCTACACAGCCAAGGGAACAACGATTTGCTCACCAAAATCAGCATTGTGATTCTAGTGGTAGTGCTTAATACCTTTTTTTACAAAGGCTTTTAACTTCAGCCTCATTTTTAGGCATGAGAATGAGCTCTGCTTCTCTCTATGTGGGGTCCCAAATATTACGAGTTTATTTTAAATAATACTCTGGTGTAAAATCCTACAGAGGCAAAAAAAATTGTCAAATCCTTACAATTTTCACAGTTAATTTTCATGGCAGTACTTCCATTGGTGTTAATTGCTATACACTTAAAGCAAGCCCCAAAATACAATTTAAACGCTGATTTTTTTATGTCTTCATCTAATTTTTAATTCCTGCATTTTAACAAGCACTAGCCAACTATAGTTTTGTCATTATACTTAACAGTTAAATTTACAGTTTAAAACTGTTTTTATGACATCCAGCTACATCAAGGTGACAAGTCTACTGGTAAAACAACAATTTAAGTACTGCATTTACAGTCAAAAACATTTTTTTTGTCACTCCTAAATTGACAAATTTCAATTGCTCCTTATTGTTAAAAACAATTTTGAAAATTACACAGTGAGAATGAAACAGTCTCTGTCACTGTGTAATTAAGTCCCTTGAACTGTTTGCTATATATAGAAATACTGTATTATAAAGTGTTAGTTACCGTTTTAAAAATTACCAATTACATTTACAGTGAAAATCATTAAACTGATTTACAGCAAACCAGTTAATTCCGTGTTTGGGCATAAAACTGCCAGTAATGTGACACAAAACACAGTTTTCATTTTGAACTCTGCAAACTTCGGAAAACTGTAAACACAAAGATACAATAAAACTAATGAACATCTCAAATACTTATGTTCAATAAATGGCTTTACACTTAGAAAATACTTCTGCTGGGGAGACAGTTCACTGGTTTCCAGCACAGAGCAATTCTTTGGTGTAATAAGAAATTTTGAAAAGAATTAATAGTGGTTTGACTCTTCCTGCAAGGGTTCAGCTCAATTATGGGCTCAAATGCATCTTTATTTTCAACTTAATTTCCAGTACATTCCAGTGCTTTGCTGGTCTTGGTCTTATAAGTGTGGAAGGTAGGTGGCATGCAACAGTGTTGAACACATTTACTATCAGCATATTTTGATTTTTTAGTATGTTTTCTTTCATAGCTAACAATGAATATGTACATTTCTCAACATTAATTCCGACGTATATTTTTAGGTGCCACTATTAAGTATACCAATGTTATTTCAAGATTGAGTTTAAATGGAAAATAGCTTCCATTTTATCCATTTTCAATATACTATAATAACCCAGTTATTTACCATTTTGTCTATACTGCATACACAAATGAAACCAACCTGGAATATACATTTTACCCATGATAAAATGAAAATAAGTATAATTGAACCAAAATAATGCCATGGCATACAAAAGTAAATCCATACTTTCCTTCACCATAAATATTTTATTTTCTTTTATACATCTTCAGCCCCTAGTGATCCATTAGACAACAAGTCATCAGCAGCTTTTTGGAAATTTTTTACCTAGAGGGTAAAATGGGTTTAAAAACTCCTAAACCTTATTGGTGAAATTAAGCCCTTGTTACAGTCAAGGGGAAAACCACCTTTATTTCAGCCTGACCAAGAGAGATTTGAAATCTCTATGTTCCTGAAATACACCATTTTGCAGCTGCTGTTCTATGAAATAAAACCAGCAATGATGTATTAGCATAAAAGATACATGAATCGGTGGGTGACTGCACAGTTTTTATTGATAGCTCTTCTGTCCACTGTTTACAGTGATGACTTCTTGCTTCCTTACAAGTAGCAAAAAGAATCTCCCTCCCTTCTAATCAGAATAAAAAAGGACTCTGTATTCACAGCCTGAAAGTCTGATATTGAGATGGTAAGAATAATGTGTAAGAAGTAAATATTTGGCCATCTTTATACAAACACTGAGAAGCAATGAAGAGGTGTGCCTGCTTTCTAACGTAAAAGAGGGATTTTAATTTTTTTAAGGATTTGCTCACCCTATAAACTTGAACTTGTAGAATACTATGAAGAAATGTGCTAAGTTTTTTCCCGACAGTTCAAACCCACCAGAATGAGAGAATAACCTCGATGATTTACTTTATTCTCTTTTAATTTCAGAGAGAACATTGGCTTTCCTACATAACAATCACAGAATCACAGAATGTTAGTGGTTGGATCATCGAGTCCAACCTCCCTGCCAGAGCAGGATCACCTAGAGCAGGTCACACAGGAACAGATCCAGGTGGGGTTTCAATGTCTCCAGAGAAGGAGACTCCACAAGCCCCCTGGGCAGCCTGGGCCAGTTCTGTCACTCTCACTGTGAAAAAGTTTCTCCTGATGTTTCCATGGACCCTCCTGTGTTCCAGCTTGCACCCATTGCCCTTGTCCCATCATTGGACAACGCTGAGCAGAGCCTGGCTCCAGCCTCCTGACACCTTTTACATATTTATAAACCTACTTATAAACTATATTTATAACAATAGATGCTATTAATAAAATCCAACTAAAGACCAGCTTGTAGATCCAATATCTGCTCTTGAATCACTGGTATAAAAAGCATGAAGGAAAAAAGTCACAATTCTCTCCTACACAGGTAATATACCTAAGGAACTGTTAAGCACAAGGCACAGACATGCTCCTAGTTCTCAGTTTTTTCTCAAACAGCGAAGGCAGGGACCTCCCACTGCTCTGGGATGCTTCTGTCCTACAGGCAATTTGAGACAAAGGTGAGTGATTTATTTGGAATCCAGATATTTCTCAACAAAACCTTCAATACTCTGGGACAGAAAGGGTAATTACGAGGAGAGTGATAGGGGCTAACAAGACCAATACTGTAGTTCATCTACTTTGGCAATCTCTAGTTCTCAAAACCCAAGTGCCATTATGCTCGATTGTTCCAAGTACGGAAAACTGGTTGTGGTAAATGCTGACTTTTTTGTTATCATCCATTTCCCCTTAAATATGAGATAGGCAATAGACACTGTGTTTGGTGTATCGTGATTATTAATAAGATGGTTGAAAGTGTCTGTACTAAGATGGAAAGAAAAGTACTGCACCCAGTTAGAAAAGGTCAAACCCCACAGAAAATACAAATTATTTCTTTCAGTCAAAATTTAGAATGAGTCTTACTAGCTCTGGAATGATGCCACATTCAGGTTTTTAATGAAAATGAAACAAAATAATTTCACTTACTTCAAACCAGTGAGAGTGGCAGTAACATAACATTAATGTCAAAAGCATATGTTGGCCTCATCTTAAATCATGCCTATTTTAAAGAGTAAAAATGAGTAGTGATGCATGAGACATGGTCAATTTTCTTCCGTAAATCATCTGTTACAGACATCAAATTGAACTTCAGTGAGCAGCACATAATTGTCTATTTCTCAGACATTTTCTAGTACAAACTATAATTTCACCAAGTATTTTCATTTTTTAGCAAAGAAGGCACCAAACCCATGATATTTTCTTGCAAATGTATTTTTTACGTAGTCTCATCTTTAAGGTGTGCTGTGAGTTGGCCACTGGCTTAACACATGGAGTTTCAACAATATAATTTAAAATCACTGTCTCTAGTTATACGAAGCATAGAAAGGGTTACATTTCAGCAAACCTCATCATATCAGTTAATGAGCCTTCTTAACTCTTATTTTACTATAAAGTTTTAAACTAGAAATCACTGTGACAAGTTAATGACCTCGAGTTTAATGTTTAAACTGGGATGTTACTCAGGTCACAGCATGAATGAAAACAAAAATCTTTTTATAAACTTCCTCCCTTCTGATGCATGCAGCCTTTCCCATTCTATGCCTCGGTGGGTGTCAGCTGGTCCTTGGCAGTAGAAGACATGTTCTTGCATTCTCGGACTCCATGGTTGTCACCTATAGTGAGGAGAACAGTTAATGCAGTACAGCAGTGCTGTGTTCTTCACCAGTTACCCAGATTTGTTCATGGGCTGCCCTGACAGGCTTCTGATTCCGCTCATTAGTTATACAGTAAAAAATTCAAATCCTTTCAAGCACTACAAATGTCAGTGCCATCAGAAGCACAAGAGCTTCAAAGTGGATCAAAGCTAACTTTTCTGGCACCTCATAAAATTCCTAATTTGTGTATGTTTGAATGGACACAAAACTGGAAGACACAATACTGAAAAAAAAAGAATTTAACCTTTTGGTTTCAGTGAGGGGAAAAAAAAAAGGTGGCTGTAAAGCTAAGGTTTATCTGATGCAGACCAACAATTCAGAGTTCCAGAGTCTCATGAATTCAGAGATTTTTACCTGTTTTCTTTTGAAAATGTTTTTTAAATAGTAATTTTGATGAAATCAATAGCTTTTTCTCTCCCTCACACCTGATTTCTGCAAAAGTTCTGGATTTCTGCAAAAATTCTGGATTTCTGCAAAAATTCTGGGTTTCTGCAGGAATTCTGCAAGAATAGGTTTAAAATGAGATTGTTCACCAGTCTTTTCCTTTTTTCCTAGTTTAAAATTCAAGTTGAAGCATCAGTGACATGGTATCCTCTCCAGATCCTGGTGTGTTTATTAGCTTTGGCTCGTGCTGTTGTGACTTGGATGATATCTCCCCACACTCTCTGAGCTGTAGCTGTTAGCTGCTGACCCTTGGCAGGGAATGCCTGGTAGTCCAAGAGGCAGCTCTGAAACCCTGCACATGTCCTCTCACCGAGTCCGTGTGAATAGAGGATGTAGGGAAAGGAGTCTGCACAGCATCACTTCTGGGAAAATCACCTCCTCCCACACTTTTTGAGACTGAGCACAAATGAGGGGGATGCTCCAGCCACACTGATTTCTACACGTCAATGCCTTTTCCTTTACCCGTGCTGACTAGCTCCTTTTTGATCTTCGTGCATTTTACTTGCAATCTAATATGTCACATAATATTAACAGATGCAATTAACTGAGGAGTTGATCCTACTCTCATTCAAGTCAAGAGGAATTTGGCTTTGAGTGAAAAGGGGAGGGATAAGATGAGGTAGGGTCAGAGGTCACTCAGTTTAAAGAAACTTGTCTAGGTTCACCTTAAAAAACACATAGATCTTTCTCCCTTCACATTGAGGATACACAGCCAGAGGAAGTAAAAAGTGTGGCAAAAGATCTGCAGGCAGTTTGTCATTTGGACACAAATGTGAAAAAGAGCAGGAGCCCCCCATCATAAGGCTTTCCTCATTTCCATCACTTTCTGTTTTTTTCTTCCCTTACATAGTGCAGAAGGGAGAAAAACGAGCCCATATTCACACTAAGATGATTGCAAACTTGCAAAATTCAGGGATGTCCAACAGACTGCAGTGAGGACCCTCCTGGCACGTATAGCACAATCATGTAATGGGATGCTCTGTCCTGGTTGGAGTGAGAACAGAACTAATTCTGGTCAGTGGTTTTACTTTCCAGCTCAGTCTCTCCTGACCCCTGCACTGTCTGAAGGCAGCAGCTGTTTGCATGGGCAGAGGCTTCTCCCAGCAGTGACAATGCTCCATGTTTAGAGAGCACCAAGGGTTGGGGTGCAGACCAAGGTCACTGCTGGATCTTGTAGACCACACTGGGGGTGAAGAAAGTCAAAGGTGGCACACGCAGAGAGGAGTGAACAGGACAGGTGACCCCAAACTGACCACTGAGGGATTCGAGCCCACGTACGGCATAGGTGGGATAAAACTGCGGGGTCAGGAGGATCAAGCCTCTGCTCAGCTTGGGTCCTCTTCTGGTTTCTTCCTCAGCCGGCATCCCAGGAGAACTCTGTCCATTCTGCCTTTGACCCTTGTCTGTGCATTCCTGAATCCAGGTCCTGAACACAGTTCCCTTCTGCTGCTGGGCCCAGTCTGGGACTCTCCACAGCACCAGTGACGTAATTGCCATCAGTGGTGTTGGGCTCAATACTGGTTTTGTATATATTTGTACATATTCCCTTTTTATTATTATTATTTTCATTTCCATTAAAGCTGTTCTCGCTCAGCCTCTCTCCCTTATTCCCTTTTGGGGAGGGAGGGAGGGGGGTTAACAGGGAGTGGCTGTTACCAGTCTAAGGGGCTGCCCTGACCCTAAACCCTGATGTGCTCATTCATCACATGGCCAAAAACCAGGTGGCCATGTGCCAATCACAAGGATCTACCTGCGTTTCAGAGTGGTATGGTGGCGGATACATCCCCACTGCTGTCACCAGAGGAGGTCCAGGCTATATCTACACTCCACTCCCATCACGTGGATGGAAGCACAACTGCCTTGCAATAAAAGAACGTACCTTTTTATGGTCCGACAGATGCACATTTGGCCACACGAAGTGTGGGAGGGGGAGAACACACATCCCTAAAGGAACGCACTTCTGAAAATGTTGTCTGGCACAGAAGCCAGTCCATCACAGTGCCTGTGAGGCTCTTGGAGAAAGACAGGATGAGCTCATGGAGCATTGCCTCCAGCAATCTGCATCCAGCCTGCAGGCTGTGGAGTGCCCACTCTTGTAGTAACTTGATCAGCTATAATGTTAAGAGCAAAATAAAAAAATAAATATCCTGTGGCAGCAAAGATGAAACATAGATCTGTTTATGCACCCAATCTACTACCACAGCACAGGGTTTTCCAGTTTATATCCAAAGACAGAAATGTCTCAGGAAAGGGTGATGCTTTCACTCTTTCTCCAGTACTCCCTGCACCTTTCAAAGTGTGCAGTTTATGAAGGACAAAGTTATTATTTATATAATTATATAAGTATTTGTATAATAACAACATTATTACCTCATTCCTCAAAACATCCATCATATTTTGCTCTTCCAATGATAGAAAGCCAAAACACTGCAGATAAAGCCTATGATGTGACTGCAGAGGCACTTTGCCTATTGAACATTTATGAGTATGTAGTATTTGGCATTTGAAGAATCCTTTGGCACACTATTCATAGAAAAAAACAGACACTTGAGAGATGAAAGTTAAAAAATATATTAAAAGACCTGATTTTTTGCCCCAGGCTGGTTTCTGAATGCCGTTCAATTTACATCTGTTTAGTGATTTATTTAATAGCTGTGACTGAAATAATAATAATATGGAATAACTACAGAAGATTAAGCTAAGTTTTGTCTTGCAGATTGAACTAAACTTTGTCTTGTCTTTGGATAACCTCATTACGAAGCAGCAAGAGCACCCCATTTACTACGACATTAAAACTATGGTGATTATGAGAAAACTACTATAACTTTATTGCTTTGATTCTGGCTTTAGAACTTGACTAAAGGTTTATCCCCTTTTCTGAAACACCCTCTTATTTGCACAAAGTGTATTTATGTCCATGGGCATTTGGCAGTGCTAGTGGTCAAGGAACTGTGGAAACTGCTTCTGTCTGTGAAATTTTTCTTCAGAATTCCTTGTCAGTTGAAAAAGTTTCAGCCTTGTCATGTGTTTTCAAGGCCAGTGTGGGAGAGCATCATTATACACTACGTAAGTCTGCCAGGGGAAGATGCTGATTACTGTAAAAGGGAAATGTTTCCTTGATGTGGGAGTGATGTGGAGGGGAGAGGGAGCTAAGGGTCATGGTCTAGCGCTACAATGGCTGCCAGTTTTACAGTGGCAAGAACTCCTGGGTTTGGGTCCTGATGTAGGTTTTTCTTTCTATGACATAATTACACTTTCTAGACATAAGCTCTTTTATCAGATCTGGGGTTTTTCCTGCCTTGGTTTTAACTAGGAATTTTCTTCCTAACAATCATTTATAATTTTTTAAAGGAAAGACTAAGTAATCTAAAAGTAAAATCTCTTTCACCAGGGAAAGAGAGAGTTGTTCATGTGCTCTTTTTCCATTTTCTGCCACCAGATGTTTTCTGGTTTGTTCACTAAAAGAAAAGAGTGGTGGAGTCAAGAAAAGACAAAAGCCCAAGTCAAACAAAAAAAGGAGATGCTTATTCCCAGTTTGTTTGTTTATGTTTTTGTTTTGGTTTGGTTTTGTGTTTGTTTTTGTTTGGGTTTTTTTTAATGTGAAAACATGTATTGAAACGTACAGTCATTTTGCACACTGTAAAGTATATAGTATATTTTGTGAATAATCAATTATGAAGGAAAATAACCAATTCACTTTATCCTTATTCTGGTAGATTCCACTCTGAGCAAGCAGCAGCACATTCCAAAAAACTAACTGCTGCCACTATGTAGTTTAGCAAGCACTCAAAATTCTAAAAAAAGCCCAACTTTTTTTTATTTGTACATTGAAAGCTGGGCCTTCTGTCTCATAGACCTATCCACTGGAGCTCTGATTAGGAACACCAATCCCACTGCAGACCTAACATGAGGAAAGAATCACCAGTGCAAAGGGAGCACCATGGCACTGGCATGTAATGCCCAAAGTCTGAACTTGTACATTTTGCTTCTTTGTAAGATTTAGTATTATATGTTTTCTAGGACAGGACAAGTCAAATTTCATCAGCTTAGGTATGTATGGGTTCTTTCCTTTAATTTCTAAAATTTGCTTTCTGCTCATTTATTTACATTCTCTGCATCAAATTGTTCATTCAGCTATTATTGGATTTGAATTCTGTGGTTTTGCAGAATCACAGAATGGTAGGGGTTGGAAGGGACATCAAAAGATCATTGAGTCCAACCCCCCTGCTAAAGCAGGATCACCTAGAGCAGGTCACACAGGAACAGATCCAGGTGGGGTTTGAAAGTCTCCAGAGAAGGAGACTCCACAACCTCCCTTGGCAGCCTGTTCCAGTTCTGTCACCCTCACCATGAAAAAGTTTCTCCTCATGTTTCCATGGAACTTCCTGTGTTCCAGCTTGCACCCATTACCCCTTGTCCTATCATTGGACAACCCTGAGCAGAGCCTGGCTCCATCCTCCTGACACTCACCCTTTCCATATTTATAACCATGAATGAGGTCACCCCTCGGTCTCCTCCAGGCTCCAGAGCCCCAGCTCCCTCAGCCTCTCCTCAGCAGGGAGATGCTCTGCTCCCTTCAGCATCTCTGGCTCTGTGCTGGACTCTTCCCAGCAGTTCCCTGTCCTTCTTCAACTGAGGGGCCCAGAACTGGACACACCATTCCAGATGTGGCCTCAGCAGGGCAGAGTAGAGGGGCAGGAGAACCTCTCTCCACCTACTAACCACAACATTTCTAACCCAGCCCAGGCTGCCATTGGCCTTCCTGGCCACAAGGGCCCATTTCTGGCTCATGGTCACCCTGCTGGCCACCAGGACCCCCAGGTCCCTTTCCCCTACACTGCTTTCCAACCTATACTGGTACCTGGGGTTGTTCTTGCCCAGATGCCAGACTCTACTCTTGCCCTTGTTATATTTCATTAAATTTCTCCCTGCCCAACTCTTCAGCCTGTCCAGATCTCTCTGGAAGGCAGCTCAGCTTTCTGGTGTGTCAGCCACTCCTCCGAGTTTTGTGTCATCAGCAAACTTTTTAAAGCATGTCTGTGTTTAGACCATGTCTGAGGCTAAACTACAGCACTTGGTCTATCACCTGACAACTCCTCCCCAGCCAAGAAGGGGGATCAAGAAAAGGAGAGGAGACCCACAGATTGAAATGAAAACAGATTTAATGAAATAGCAACACTAATACCAATGCCAGAATAAAGAAAGTTATACACTGCCCAGCAAATGTATGGTAGTCTCCATAAACAAGAAAGAAATCCTCAGGAGCAGGAAGAAGAGCCCAAAGAAGAGCCTCCCACCTCAGTAAACTTCTCCCTTTTATACTAAGCGTGATGTTTCTGGTCTGGGATGCACCCATAGCCAGCTCAGATCACCTGGGCTGGCTGACTCCAAACTGCTAATGGCCATGGCTGGCCTGGGATTCTGTCCTAGCAAAACCAGGACAAAGCAACACATATTTCAACCCATATTTTCTGAATGGCAACTCATCTTGTTTACAACATAAACTAATGAAATACATTTCTCTTTCAAAATACGATCAGGCTGCATCTTTAAAATCAATCAGTCAGTCAATAAATAAATAATCATAAGCCTAAAATCCAGGGCAGTAGCTGAGAATATCCTTGTAATGACAAAAAACATTTGAACTTTCCTACTTATTGAAATAGGGTCCACTGCTGTTACAGAAATACAAGAACAAATACTTCCAAACTGGCAGAGGGTGCTTCTGAGATACCTGTGAGCTTTTTGGTAAAAGTGGTCCTACTTCTCCTCATCTGAGACCTAACTCTTAACCCATACATGCATGGGAAGAGCATATGGCAGAAATTTTGCAAGTGGAGTGGGCCAGAACTGTGAATGTAGAGCAGGAAAAGGAAAGACTGTCTCTCCCACCTTTCATGAACAATAGCACTCTTGTCATTTGCCCCATACCCTAAATAGGCTGGATTCAGTAGCTTTGAATTCATGACATTCCTTCTCACACCACTCTCCAGCTCATAATAAGCTAGTAGCTTAGCAGTCTTTTTTTTTCCTTCTTCTTTCCTCCCCCCCCCCCCCCCTTTTTTTTTTTAAATTGGCTAGGAAGGCAGGCAACCAAAACAATCAATTTCAAGCTGCCGAACCCAATCAGGCTGGTTTGAGAGTGACCCTTTAAATTGAGTGTGAAATTGGGAGATGGAGAGCTCTCCTTTCCTACTCCAGAGCTGGTGGAGAAACCACCACTTCCTTTTGTATTAATAGTTGTGCTGTTCTTGCAGACATTATGTGCTAACAAAACTATGTGTGCCTGGTTCTGTAGCAGGTTACAGGGGAAAAACAAAGTGAAGGCCATCTGGCTCCACCAGTTTGTATGTATAATGTCCAGATACTAAACCTTAATGCACTTGTAAACCAAAGTTGTCTCTCTCTCAGGGTCTGATTTTAATTTGGGTAATATTCCTGTTAATAATAACATCTAATTACAACATCCATTAAAAGTTAGTAACATTAATTTAACAGGGAGAAAATCTAATAGAGTTCTTAGAGCGGTATTGGCATTTTTCCATTAAATTAATGTTACAAACTTTTAAAAGGATGTCTTAAATAGGCATCGTTAGTGGTGGGAATATTAAACAAATTAAACTCAGGCCTTTAATATGAGGTGGGAGCCTATTTATGAATCCAAGCAAAGGTGTCTGCTGTGCCTTTCAACCCATTTAAAACATTCAACAGGAAGCATAAGGTTGTGCAAAATTTGCAGTACCTAAGTTTCCTTCTAGTAAAAGGCTTAAGTGAATGACAATATATTTTTTTACAGTATCTCTTTCGCTGGCCGTGTGGTCCACACATTCCTTGCTTGGCTGCTGCTGGTTTTTCCTTTTCAACATTGCCATTCCAGCCTATGAATTTTCCTCCTTTTGGTTATTTTGGTTTTGTATTGTTGGGGTTTTTTTGTTTGTTTAAAGTATTATCAGTTCCTCCTCCTCTTAGTCAGAGGCCTTGATAGTTTTGAAACAGACTCACAGGTTTGGCCGAAGAGGGACAGACTGCATCAGGGATGTACAGGGTTTGAAATGCATGCCCTTGTCTAAACCCAGACCCCATCTACAACAGGCAGCATATACATGAGCCTCCTTAGATGGTCAAACCAAACCGTTAAGAGATTAAATTTTTTAAGATGATTCTTGGTTTACAGACTGATGGCAGACAGAATTTTTCATAATGCAAACACTGGATTACACAGATTATATTCCCCATGGGGTGAGGGCAAAAGAAAGAAGTACATAGGAGAGAAGTTAGGCAGGTGCTTAATGTTACATTGGAAGAGTATCAGTAAGGGACTGCCTTTATTTTGTGCCCCACATAAAATTACAAGCTTCTAGCACAGCCTATTGTTAAATACTTCAATAAATTATGACAAAATCTAATAAAGCAGCAGTGACAGCAAAAGGAGCAGAGCAGAGCTGTGTGGCCAGACTCAGCGAACTTTCATAATGCATATCCTGACATTTTTAGCCAGCACTTTGCTGCTCCAAAGTTTTCGATTCAGACACACTATATTTGGTGTATCTGGAATAGGTAGGATAGGACCTACAGATAACCAGCTTGTGTTTGCCATCTCTGGGCTTGTGCAGCCCTTCTGACTGTACACTGTTAGAAACTTATTAAATCCCTATTTAGAGAGGTCTTAAGATTCAGTGGAAATACTGAAATAGGCACAACTCATTATATTGCTCTTTAGGCAAAAGGCTAAATTCGTTTGTCCTTTTTTTTTTTTCCTGCTTACCCTGAGAGAGAGATATATATATAGATATAGATAGATAGATAGATATAGATATATATAGGCATCCTTCTATTATCTGATCTTTGTCTGCAATGCCAGGTTTCAGCCTATGGTGCCAGGCAAACCACATGGATTCATTTCTGTCTCATCTTTGGGCACCAGAAACATTCTCCCACAGCACGATGCGCAACAAGTGAAGTAGTGAGAGAACTGTAGATTAACAAACAGCTTCTAACCTTGCTGAAGCATGCATGCTGGGTGGCCTCAGGACAAAAACTTACCCTACTAGCTATTAGTCCTCTCTAACCTGGTGTGGGCAGGATGGTACGATCCCTTCCCAGTGCTGGGCTGGGCAGATCACAGAGACAGGATGGAACCTCCTTGCACCATTCTCATTAGTCTTCTGGGCTCAGTAGCACTACCTAACAGTTTATCTGCATATTCCTTTTCCAGGAATCCTTAGTGTCATCTTCTGCCTACAGGCAGCTGTCCTGGCGGCTCACAAGTGCTTCTTGCCTGGACACTCAGCCCTTAAGGACCAGAAGCAGCTTTGCATCCCCATCCTGAATACATTTGCTCATGAAGCCCAGCTAACAGATGTGAAAAAAAAACAAGGAAAAACAACAGCCACCTAACCCTGTTAACTTCAGTTGCCTGGAATTTGAATGGCTATGCCTGCAAGTCAAATTGTTTATGTGTCAAACAGCAACAGCATTTGACTAGTCCTAATTAATAGTAATAATAATTAAAAGGGATTAAGAATAAAGAGTTTAAAGGAAAACCAGTATGTTATTTAAGGAGCATCAAAATATTACTTTAATGCTCAAATATTAACAGCCAGGAAATAAAATAGGAAAAAAGGAAAATCTAGAAAAAATTGTAACAAATGAGCTTACAAATACTTGGTTTTGAGGGTTGGGGGTTTTTTGGTTTTTTTGGGGTTTTTTGTGTGTATGTTTTGTTGTTGTTGTTGTGTGGGGTTTTGTTGTTGTTGTTTTTGTTTTGTTTTAAATCCTTTGGTATCTATTTAGTTACACTTTTGAGCTGTGATGAGAAAAGAGGTTTTGCATTACCTGAATGCTGAAATACTCCAGTGTCCAAGTAGTCTAGTGATACTGTTTGAAAGAGGAAAAAAGCCTAGTATTCCAGTAAGCAGACTGGTTTTCCTCTTTTGTTCCACAATAAGCTGCAGTTAGTTGGGAAAATGTAAGGCCATTTGTATCATCCTACAGCCAGAAGTAGAAGCAGCGATAACATAGTGTAAATTTATAACCAATACAGGGTTACAAGCAGAACTGGAGAGATAAATGTTTCGTAAAGCAATTAGATTATTATTGTAGTGGAATTAGAACAAAATAATTTACAATGTTAAGGTTCTTTTTAAACAAGAATGTTTCACTTCTAAGCTTTCTCCTAATATTCCCCAATATATTTTACTTAGAATATATTAGTTAAACTAAATCACCAGCTGATTTTTATGCTAGTAATTTTAAATATTCAAGAGTCAAAATGAAAAATACATAGAGCCATTGTAGGGGCTCTTGTTTGCTTTTAGACTTCCTCCAGTTATATCCAGACATTAAATAAAAAAGATTCAGCAAAGGATACCTCTATGTGCATGTTTACATACCTTCACATATGTCTTCAACATGCCTGTGAGACATTCAGAATAATGGATAAAATCCCTAAGAGCAACCAGTAAACAGCTAACTATGCTGTCCTCCCTAACGCTGGTTTTTCACAAGGAAGGCAAGGCATTCTTATGGCACCTCCACAACAGGGATTGGTTCAATCAATAGGGATAAGCTACTGTTAATTAGTCTGATCTACTTTAATAACTTTATTCAGAAGGAAGGAGGAGGGGTGGAGGCTAG
>JANVCC010000270.1:10322182-10419922 GCA_025345505.1 Todiramphus chloris collaris
GGGTGGAGGGGATGCTTTTGGTGTGCTTTTGTTTTTAAAACTGGGGACTTGTCTTCTGCAAAATTACCCAGCGACTTCTGCTGTTTACCTGGACTTCAGGCAACCCACCCCCTCTGCCAGAAGAAGCCCCCAGACCACTGAAGGCCCCCCACCGTACACACGCACATGGACCTGTGTCCTGCAGCAATGCCTGTTGGAGGAAGAAAAGCAAAGCAGCATTCCCACAAACATTTCCATCGGAGGGGCAAATTCTCCAGTTGTGTAGCTCAGTGCCCTGTTGATTTCCAGAGGTTTACTCTCATTTACTCCATGTGCAGTGCTGGCCCAAAATGTTCCCCTTTGGAAAGTTTTTCATTTTCATAGCTGCATTTATACCTTTATATTCTGCAGAAACCAAATCAGTCAGACTAAATCAATTAATCTTTTTCTCTCTTTCTTGTGGTGCTATCTCCATATGTGTTTGTGCATTTTCTATCTCTCCATCTATCTATAATTATACAACTAGAGCTTGGCTTGGAGGGCAATAGCAGTAAACTATTGTTCAAAGGAGATTGCAAATTGCTTGGAGCAGGGATCTGTCTTCTTAATTAGTCTGGAAAACATCAAACACACTTATGCACTATAGGAATAATAAATAATAATAAAAATAGTTCCCTAAAGTGGGTTCATATCGCCCAAAGGCAAAGGCTGGGCAACTGTTGGGAAGATGATGGTTCCCAGCAGTAAATATGAGTGGATAAAGCATCGGCTCCAGGAAGGATCTTGTCAAGCTGCAGATTCTTTCCCAACCTGATACCTGACAGTTCATCTACTTCAGGTATATTCACTGGAGATATTTTCTCTGATAGGGTATAAAGTTCACTCTGCTTTTAAATGACAACGTAAAAAGTGAGAAGTAATAAGGTAACTTCCCAGACTGAGCTCTGAGCTGAGCAGCTTGCTGCAGAAATGTCCTTGGTCTGACCTTTATAGGCTTTTTTCCCCATTTGTTGGGGTTTTTTTTTTACTTCTTTTTTAAAGGGAGAAAGAGTGCAAAGGCAATCCAGCAAGGCTGCTTGTAAGGTCCCGCAATATAGTGACAGCGTTTGGAACCAGCTGTGCAAGGAGACTGACAGATTCATCAGGTACAGCCTGGCCTTGCTGCAGGTCTGCCTTGCTGAAATGCTTTAAGCTTTTTTACAGCTGCTTAACCCAGGGGAGAAGGGGAGGGGGCAGAGGAAGGCTGGGAATTTCACTCTCAGAGGCTGCAACTGCTCTGCTCTCCCATGAGAATACTCCTGGAGTCCGATCTGTTTAGTAATGCAAGAGATAGCCTGCCTATTAAGGCCAAACAAAGGCTATAGAAGAAGAAGAAAAAAAATAACCTGCCTCAATACAGCTTATTTGGTGGAATTTACACATTTCTGTAAATGAATTAAATTGCTAGATGCTGAAGTGATGTATCTCAGCAAAACCCATTCATTGGAAACCAGCAACAAACAGAAACTTAGAGCCAAATCCTGCATACCTTATTTAGTGATTACTTAGGCGAAGCTCTCAGCAACTTAAATGGAAGTTTTGCCCAAGTAAAAACTGTTAGATTTGGTTCCCCATGAGACGGTAAAGCCCACATCCAAATGTGTCTTCATGGTTTCTTTGCTTTTCTATTTCTAGCTGGAAGCATTCCGTAAGGACTTCTGAAAAAAACCTGTTCATATAATTTCATTTTTCAACTGAGATAAATTGTAGGATGTTAGACCACTGCATCCATCCCTGACAACCTGTGTATTTTAGATGAAACCTGAAGTCCATAGGCTGAGATAGTAAATGTTCCTTTAGCTTTAGTGAAGGCCTGAATTTTAGCCCTGTATCTGAAGTAGATTAGAGGGATGGCTGGTTAGTGTCTGAAGTGAGCAGAGAAGGAAAGGCTGCTGGGAGCTTTGTTCTGGTCATCTGATGCTATAAGACTGATGTTGGTGGCACAGAGCAATTTTTGACAGCTCAAAGATATCTACCTCTGAGGTCTCATGATCTATGGGCATAAGACCATGCTCCCTAGACACAAACTCTTATTCACCTGCACTGTAGAAACACTGCAGATTGTCTACTTGTTTGCATGGATTCAAGCATAAGTTTTAACTGAAGAAAGCCTAAGCTGGACCCACCTCCACATCTGCCTGCCTGTCTGAGTCCACAGTTGCTGCTGCAATGCCCATGGCCAGGTTGAGTTGACAAGACTCACTCTTCTTGTTTGATCTTTACAGGCAACAGTCATGGTACCTTGCAACCAAACTATGGTCAGGTACATTGCTGCTGGGAGGAGACAGGCTGGGGACCATATTAGGCTTTGATCCTTTTAGGACATAACACATAACTTGCTTGTTGGGTTTTTTTTTGTTTGTTTGTTTGGTTTTTTTCCCCTTTGGATTTATATACCTTTACTGCTATTTTTCCCCCATGTACATCTTTTGCTCAATGTTATAGGAACTAAAGTGACTTTATGGCAGATAAACGTTACTTTTGGGTCTAAATGCAAGTGCCTTTCACATAGCTCCACAGGAATTAAGATTTAGCTCATGGTATTGTTTCATTATTGACCAGCCACAAGTGCTCAAATTTTCATTTCACCAGTTCATTTCCCCCACCATCTATATCTTAATTGTTGCAGCTGTTTGTAGAAGTCAAAAGGATTAAAAATTGAGGGGCATGAGAGGAAAAATACAATATAAAGAATATATACTCTTTCAAAAATCCACAGCTATTCTCCCGGAAGATGTTAGCTTAGATCCATTTCTAACCCAAAAAGGAAAAAAAAGGGAAAATATTTTAAGTCAAGATCTAGAGGATGCAGAGTACACTCAAAGAAATAAGTGGCTGTTTCAGTTTGCAGTACGTCCCATGATTATCCTCACTGAAGAGTTTTTAACTGCTCTACAAGGCAAACAAGTGGCTGAAGATGAAAGCCTGGGACAGAGAAAAGTTTCTGCTTTTCTTGATGGATTAAAAAATACTTCATGTGAGATTAATCTTTGATCAAAAGCACTTTACTTTTAGGTGAGTAATTTGTATATATCTGAGAGCAAAACTACTGAGCTGCAGAGCTGCATCACTTCTATGCAAAATTCTAGAACAGTGCAAGAAAGGAGATGCAAAAAATCCACAGCCTCTGTGAGTCACATCACTTCTTCAAGCTGCTATAGACTGAATTCTAATACTAAAATATAGATCAACTAGATATAGCTAAAACAGTAATTAATACAGTTATCATGCTCATTATTTTGACTGCAGCTTTTTTCTGCGTAGAAAACACTAATTGTTTATCTGTGCTTATATTAAGACAACAAAAAAGTCCTGTCAATCTCTGCGACTGTTAGGGAATCATCACTGACACCAGTTTCTGTGGAGCGTTTTGGGAGGTAAATGCTACATTTACAATAAGCTGATTTTCTTGGATGGTGATAATAATAATAAGAATACAAAGAATCTATAGGATATCCTGATTAAAGTCATAAAAGCAATAAATATATAACTGGTAAAGAGGTCAGAAGCTTAACTGAAAACTAAGAGTGAGGTACAGATTTTTAATTTTTTATTAATCAGAAATGCATTTATAAAACAAGCACTCTATTTAAACGACAGAGGGACACATACAAGGCACCACCAGCTAGACCTACAGAGTTTAGTGAGCTAAATTAAGGCAATCCAAGATGTTTGGTGACTGCGTTGTGAAATTCAGTGCATTCAGAGCTCCTTTACTGAAGGGTAACTCCTTTTTCTGGAGAGTAAAAAAACCCCCGGATTTCTGAATCAATGTTAGAAACCAGTGCTGTGGGTATGGTAAAGAGCTAAAATGCTAGCTACTTGTTACCAATCTTAGACTCAATCGTGTTTATATTTTATTTTCTGAACATCCAGATTATCTTCACCCATTTGTTGGGAAATGAAGAACATAAGATAAAGTTCTTTGTCCTTTGTACTCATATTGAAGCCAATGCCCCCTCCTTGTTGCCTCAAATATTACCCATTTTACACAGGTTCTGAACTGACCACTCCATATTTTGATGTTTTGTCTTTCAAAAGAAACATTTATTGTCTTTCATATTGGAAATAATGTATTTTTTTGCATTATTTAGCCTTCTAAGAAAAATTCCCTGAATTTGTTCTGTCCAGATACAAGCTTCCCAGTCAACCTTAGTCAACTGAGACTGATTTTTGCAAGAAATAACAGTCAACATGGCTAATTTGGCAACAATCATTAGTATTTTTCTTCTTCTTCTATAAAGTGTATAGACTGGAGTGCTCTGTTGAGTGGTCTCAGAAAGGTCATTGAGGGCAAGGGATGATATAAACAGTAATCTAAAAGCATGGCAAATCAATCATAATTAACACTTGGAGGTACTTCCTGCATACAAAGCCCCTGGAGGGAAAGGTCATTGGGAGGGATCACTGGACAATGTGCAGATAGGGGAGCAAACAGGTTTCCTCACTCCAGGCCTCCCTTTCAGTTGGTGTGTTCCTGCCTGTGCTTCTGGTGTCACCTGATGCTGGAATATGTTGGGGTGCTGCAGGGAAGGGAGTGGGGCAGGTGGGACACCACAGAGCCACTGATCTGTGCATGCCTTCAGATTTCTGTCACCTCAGAACGTGTGCTGGATGTTACACGTGCCTATCCTCAGGAGACCAAAACAACTACGTTACACACTGTTTCCTTTCCCCTACAAAACCAGGGACAGCGATTCTCACGGCTCAGTACCAGCTGCTGCAGGAACTCACTTTCAAACGTCCATGCTGCTAGTTAACGAATCAACTGACTACTTGAGCCCCTACAGTGACATGGACGTGGGAAATCCCACCTTGCAAATGCAGAATGGTTAAGGTCTGAGAACTGAGAAGGTTCAATCAATAGTCAGACCTTCAGAAAAAAAGTTTTCAAGCACTTAACTTTGCACAGAAGTAACTGTAAGCAGCGGTTGATCACCTGCGTTCCTTCTCAAGGCCCTGCCCACCTCTCCCCATACTGCACAGGCAGCTACAACTATAATCTACAAAAGCCATCCTGAAACTATTTGGAAAATCCAAGGAGAAAGTTGTGCTCTGGAGACAATCTCCCAAGTATTTAGGCAGAGAAGCTGGGAGGTGTGGGTATCTACAGTCTTGAATCATCTGCAGCAGGCACCTAAGTCAGCCTTCTCTTTATTCACCTGTTTACTTGCAACAGTGAGAAGTGTAGGATAAGGAACTGAATTTCCTTCTCTCATACAACGTACAGTGAGAGTTACTTAATTAAAGAAGACAAAGTTGACACTTGTTCTCTTCTTTCAGACCTGTCCAGCAAGTATGGTACAAGAATGTCTTCTGGACTAAGCCCTGGGGTGAAATGTCCATTTTGTGCATCTTCTTGGGTCTCACATGACAGAGAAACATTCACATACCTAGATCTGTCAAGAGCTAAGGATGCCCAGAAACAGAGCCTTCACCACATGGCACGTGTTTCTGGCATCCCCAAGGTCATATGGCAGTCAGACTGGGTGTGAGGGGAAGGCTAAATGTGAAATAAGCACTTGTTTACAATAGCCGTGCTAATGGAAAGCTGGGGTTTCCTCTTCACTAGACACTGTTGTGATGATGGCTGCCATCACTTCATAACTGTGCATTTGCAGGAACTATTTCAGTGTTCTCAGTCTCACCCGAGACTGAAACAACGTATTCTGCTTTTGCAAAATTTACCCTGAATATGACTAGTTTTAAATAGCTACAGCAATAATACGGTGTAGGAAATGGGAAAAACAAAAAAAACCCCAAAAAAAGGTGTTTGACACCACAGAATTAAGAGTCTTCACATAACAGTTATCAGACTACATGCTCCCGATTCTGAGCTTCACTTTGAACTCAACGATCACACCAAGTGTATCTCATAAATGAAGAGTAGCTCCACTTAAATGCCGAACAAAAACACACTTACTCTGCAACAAACCCAATGCATGCATAGCTAATTTAAATGCAATTTAAATACTATTATGGGGGTGAAGCATAATTAATTTTAAAATCATATTTAAGTGGCTTTTAGTTTGTGATCTCCTGCCTCATTTAACGTGAAGAGAACACCACTAAATCATTTACTTTGCACATTGGGGAGGCTTACTTTCTGCTCAACTCTTTAGCATTTTTATTCTTTCTTGTTTTTATTTTTTTTTTAAACCAGAAGATTTTCCATTTTTGCCATGATTACATCATAAACTGTTTAAAAGCCCACGTTCACAAATCCTGCAGGAATGCTGAAGCTCTGACTCATATCAATTTAGCAGCTTTGTCAAATTTCTCTAGCAAGAAACACGACGAAACAAATTAGTGACAAACATTCAGTGTTCTGCTCTTATAAGGGCTATAAACATTTTGGTTTGCAGATATAACAGCAGATCTCAGGCAGATGAAATAAATCTAGCCAGTGAGTTTAAAGGGGTAGATTTCCTGGTGAAGACCAGTAACATCATGGTTCATGATGGTCTCCGGTTTGAGGTGATGTAGCATTACAACACACACACATAAGTGGAATTAGCAGCTGTAAAGAAGTACGAGTTAAAAGGCTACAATGACACAGATGAGGCCTTAACATTCCTTTATTGGCCAGTACCACTGGCCACTACACAAGCATGTAACACACCCATTACTTAAGCCTCGATAAAAAGCACGATGTGCTTACAAGTGTGCATACAACTTGCCATCTAAGCTAGCGTTTGACTACAATGGAATTAAAGCACAAACATTAAGAAGATTTTCTTAGCACAAGATAAGCATGTTTCTAGTTTGGGTCCTCAGGATACTCCTTCCCTTAGGTTAAAAAGCATGGCACACATTAAAAGATGTTGTACATGACCAGCAGCTGCAATTTTTTGTGGCATTGTAGTTCACATCTCTCTCAAAGTTTATCACGTCTGATGGTTGTCATGAAAACATCATACTTTACCATCAGAGAAAATAGAGTAGACCTTTCTCATACTTGGAGCACATCCACCAGAATGTGGGCACCATAGGGTATAGACTGTCTCCTTAGGTGCATAGAGATGATATAATAAAGTGATGGAGAGGGATGCTCGTGCCAGCTCTGGGCAAAGAACTTCTTAGCGGGGTACAACAGTGCAGAAATAAATGCCACTCAAAGGCAATTACACCCAAACTAATCTGACATCTTATATTGCATTGCACAATGCAGTAGATACCATTCAATATCTGCATTCAACACAGTGGTCAGCACAAAGAAGCCAGGCAAGCTCCAGTTGCACTGATCATGCAAATAACAGGATCTCAGAAATAGGGATACTGCAGTTTTCTTGCATGGTACATACCCAAGGCAATGTTGCAAGAAATGGTGCCACTGCTTGAGCCCAGATCATTCACTTGAAGTGGTATCTAAAGTAATGTGTATTTTTATCCCAGCGCAATTCAACCCTCTTCTGCCTAATAGGACATAGACCTCCTGGGTAGACTCGCCGTGCGTACATCCTTCTGTGTCCTGAGCTCTGTGAGAAATAAGAGTGGGGAGAAAGGTCCTACCACTATGGGTCCTATCTGGCATCAGTATGGACTTTTACATGTATGTTGTATCCCTAAAGGTGTGACAATATGTGCTTCTCATTCAAGATGCCACCGTACATAAATAATAAAAAAAAAACAACAAACAAAAACAAACCCAACACAAAACCCACCCCAACCAAACAGACAAAAAACCTCCTGCTTATTCTTTTCTGAGGATTTCTGCACAAGAATTATCCCCTGATAAATTTTGGAGATGGTTTATATTGTCCATAGCACTTATCTTACTGGAAATATTAAGGGCAATTCAAAGCTGCTATCCTGAACTGGTAGTACAGAGTGAGACATCCAAGATCCCCACACATGGGTGTTAATGTCTGCAGATTTGGGCAATCCACTTTCTGCTCCCATACATTCCTTTGTACAAAACATATGCAACACTGAAGAAACCACTTTGAAAATGAAGTCATCAAGAAATTCAAAGTGTTGACCTTGTTTCAGTTCAAGTTTTTTGGCACATTCCTAGTGGCTTCCCCAGAACCACGGTACCCTCCACAGCATTACTCAAGAGCATTTGCTATGCTCAGTGAACTGTGTTATTCATAGAATCACAGAACCACAGAACTGACCAGGTTGGAAAAGACCTTGAAGATCATTGAGCCCAATCATTAACCCAACACTGACAAGTCCTTGACTAAACCACAGGCCTTAGCTCTATGTCTGTGTGACTCTGAAACACCTCCAGGGATGGGGACTCCACCACTGCCCTGGACAGCCTGTCCCAGTGTCTGAGAACCCACTCAATAAAGAATTTTTTTCTAATATCCAATCTAAATTTACCTTGGTGCAACTTGAGGCCATTTCCTCTTATCCTATCACTTGTTACTTGGTTGAACAGTTTGACCCCACCTCTCTACAACCTCCTTTCAGGTAGTTGTAGAGAGTGATAAGGTCTCCTCCAAGCCTCCTCTTCTCCAGGCTAAACAATGCCAGCTCCCTCAGCCACTCCTCAGAAGACTTGTACTCCAGACCCTTCACCAGCTTCGTTGCCTTTCTCTAGACATGTTCTAGTGCCTCAGTGTCCCTCTCATAGTGAGAAGCCCAAAACTGAACACAGTACTAGAGATGCAGCCTCACCAGTGATGAGTACAGGGGTAAAAATCACTTCCCTGGTTCTACTGGTCACGGCATTCCTGATCCAGGCCAGGATGCCACTGGCCTTCATGGCCACCTGGGCACACACTGAATAATGTTCAGCTGGCTGCCAATCAACACCCCCAGGTCCTTCTCTGCTAAGCAGCTCTCCAGCCAACCCTCCCCAAGCCTGGAGCACTGTGGGGAGTTGTTGTGGTCCAAGTGCAGAACCCAGCACTCAACCCTACTGAAGCTCATACCACTGTCCTTGGCCCATCACTCTAGTCTTTTCAGATCCCTCTGCAGACGCCCTTGAGCTGATCAACACTTCCACCAGTTTGGCATCATCTGCAAACTTAGAGGGTTCCTCAATCCCCTTATCCATATAGATGATATGGATATATCCATAAAGGTGTTATACAGGACTGAACAGCCCTGGGGAACAACACTTATCACTGGCCACCATTGGATGTAACTTTATTTACCACCACGCTTTGGACCCAGCCATCCAGCCAGTTTTTTAACCGGCAAAGTGCATGCCCATCCAGTCCATGAGCACCCCACCACCTCTCCTTCCTTTTCTATCCCTCCTGTCTCTCATCTTCTCTCTAAAAAAGTACGTGTAAATTTGAAGTGATATGGAGAATTCTAACTGTGTTTTATGCTGCCTTGGCTGATGTCCCCACCATTTCATTCACTAAGTTTTAGGCTCAGGACTTTGGTCAAACTGCCAAGGAGATGATGATATGTGAGGCAGCCTTCTTTCCTCCCAGTGGGTCTGAGGGACAGGGCTGTAGAATTTTGCTATTTTCCAGACGAAATCCAAGTTTAAAGAAGATTCATCCCTGAGGCTCTTGCAACATGCCTCAGAGTGTTAATCCTGGTGTCCTGGCCAAACTCCAGCCCAGGTGATTACATTGTGCCTGGTGGAATTCTCTCTATAGCCTCAGTGGGATAAGTCACTCTTCCGGCCCCTAAAAATTGCTGTGTCATGTTAATGCATTTTGCTGGGAGCAACACATTTCAGTAGTGGTTAAAATACCCTCTGCATTTCCAGACAGCAAATACTTTTTCAGAATGCTAGTTTAGCTATTCTAAGCAGAAGATGTAGCACCTTTACCCTGGGCCTCCACACGTATTCATGCTGAGGTTACACACTTGGTTGTAATACTGCACAGCCCTACTTAAGAAGTGTGGGAAACCAGCACCATCAGATCCTCCTTTCTGCCCACTGAGCCACACTGCTGTTACACAGCAAAGTAACTCAGGAAACACGTCTGCCCAAAAAGAGATGATTTCATAGAGACGTAGAATGGCTTAGGCTGGAAGGAACGTTAGAGATTATCTCATCCAACCTCCTCTCCATGGGCAGGGACGCCTCTCAACTAGACCAGGTTGCTCGAGGCCTCACCCAACCTGGCCTTGAACACCTCCAGGGAAGAGGCAACTACACCCCATCTGGGAAATCTATTCCAGAGTCTCACAACCCTTGTACTGAAGAGCTCTTTCCTGAGATCCAATCTAAACATATTTTCTCTCAGACACAAGGTCTATTTCAACCACAATCTCTTATATTGGATTTCATGACAAGCATCCCTCTACACTCAGAATATTATACTAACTACACGCAGAATTTTACAGCAGCAGAAGTTACCTGCCTTGCAACACTGCATGTTCTTGGGACACTTATATGTGAATTTATTACACCTTCCATGTGGTAATACCCTGTCTTGAGATACTGTTAGATTTTTGTGTGTCAAAGCACATTGGCCCCTTTATTTAACATTTAAATCTAATTCGAAGTCTCAAGAATTCATTCTGTGCTCTTTCCTTTTCACTTCAAGATAGATTATCCAAATTGATCATACCACAAACACACTCATTACAAAAGTTCAACATTTATGATGCATTATGTCAAGCAAGGTCATGATTTAATGTAAGTTGATACATCATAAATTAAGAAGCCAAGGAAACAAACTCCTGAAGGCCAAGGAAAGCATATTTTAAGAAGTAGTCTGCAGTGATATACACACAAAATCCATTACTGTCCAACAGTATATGTGGATATAACTGTAAATGAGAAGTATGTGTGGTACCTCAAAAGGGGGAACTGCCAAAGCTGACATCAGCTGTGAGTAGAGTGTGAGAGGGAAAAACAGACACGTAACGATGGTCTTAAGCAGAAACTGTTTGATTACGCAACACTGGGCTTTTCAAACTCCACTATACCATAGTGTGTTTCTTTTAAAATTATCTCATCAAATAAAAAGTGAAAAAGTAACATTTTACAATATATTAGAAATGAGGGGAGGGACAGGAAAGAAAGCAAGGAAGTCAAGCAGTCACGGCAGCACAGCATTTTGATATTATATAGGACCCAAGAGTGTTCTAGAAAGTGATAGGAAGTTTCCCACTCTGACTGCAGAAAAGGAAGAATTCTGGATTTCAAATGTATCTGCTTCTGTTTTTTTAAAAAAGAAAAAGTAGCGATACCATAATATCTTATAAAATAATGCATTATTTTCTGTTTTCTTTTTTACTAAGTGTGTTAACAAGTTCTAACCAGAAGTAAATATTTTAACAGTTGAGGTTCTGCACGAATCTCATCCAAAATCCTTGTAAGAATTGGCCGAGGAAGTACTAAAACAGATATAGTAAAATTTGGCACACTGGGGAGCAAGATAACGTTATCGGGTTTTGAAAGAATTGAACCTGGAATTAAAAACAAAATACTGAAAAAGATCTGGAGGTCATATTAGACAATAGTTGTTCATAATAGAGACATTCTTTATTCAGCTGCGTGACTCTGATGATAAATGCAAATCCTCAATGTAAAACATGAGGGAAGGAGAGGTGAAAAAATGTAGGCTTGAAACACAAGTAGGCACGGGATATCACTTGTGTTCTGACAAGCCATTACCAGCATAGTCTGCTAAATTCATTTCAAAAGTCTCTGATCAGTTTGAAAAGATTCAGAAAAGAGTCATAAACATGACTTAAGGCCTGGAAAACAAAATTCAGGTTACTCCGTGAATATTTTAAACAAGAAGAATGGTTAATAATAATAAAAAATAAAATATCCATAATTCCTGTGATGCAGGGAATCTTCCATCAACTCAAACTGCAAGTAGTTCCCTAAATTAGTATCAGGTGAATTGTTGGCACAGAAACTACTTCTGTGATGCACTGAACACGGACAGATCAGCCTTCCCAGCCAGCTGGCACACCCAGCACAGGGGTGGACAGTGCTCAAGTCAAAACAGACAGGGATGAAATTCAACCACACTGTTACTTTTGTTTCCACAAGTAACCAACAACATTACCTTTCTTCCCAGAATAAGGTTGTGCCATGGGAATCTTGTCCTTATCCTGGCTTGCTTAGGGGATGGGGTTTTTGGTTTTTTTTTCTGGGCTAAGGTTGGTGAAAAAGGGGCAAGAGTGGAGTTGTGCATGAGATGCTTGTGCTAATTATCTCAATTCTGCATACATGGGTGAGATGAACATCTATGTACACGCAGTTTCTCCTGAGTGAACTGGGTTTTGCATTCACACGCACCGTGTTAAAATGCGTATTAAAAGTGTAGATTACCTGTTTATGTAACAATCTGTTTGACTCTTAGTCATCAGGTGTGACCTCTCAAAAGAAAAGCCTCTACAAAATTAGAGTGGAATGTATGCTGCTCCTGAAATGTATTTTTGCATAAACATATGTTTTCACTCACTGTGGTCTAAGAGATCATCTTCAAACATTAAACTTTGAAAAATAAATCTCAGTAAAGACAAGGATTATCTTAAAATCATGTGCATTTTTCCTAGCATGCAAGCTCCGTGTATTTATGTGAGTAATCATTTAGTACTTTCAGATTATATGAATTTCATTATCGATGTTCTGAAATTTGCAGGTGAGATTATTCACAAGGAATGTGATATACACATATGAACCTTTTTGTTTCCTTCTTTAACCTTTTCCATGTTACAATAATTGAGAAAACAGCAAATTTTTTTTTTTTTTGGGGGGGGGGGGGGGGGAGGTGTCAATTATATAGGAACTGCTTTAAAATTTCCCAATTTCCTCCCTTAATTTTTATTTCCAGGCAGGGGGAACCGATAGGCTTCTTTTATTTAATCTGCTGTGTGTGAAGTTGCAGAAAATGAAACTTTTGCCCTGTTCAGAGTAATTACTGGCCACCTCTGAGCCCAGTTGAGTCAGGTTACAGTGTGGAATACCCATTTCTCAGGAAACCTTCATTCCTCCCTCAAAAGGGGCCACTCACTGAAAATCCCTTCACAGTCTGCTACAAAAGCTTTTCTGCTATTCTTCTTCACAATAATATATATTTTACCCTTCTGAGATGAAAAGACGAAGGGGCTCAAGCTAAGAAAAGTTGACCAGGAGGCTGGTGACAGCAGTCACTTGAGATCCTTTCAGAGATGCTCTCAAGCATAAATATTTAATCTCCTTCGTTCCCCCTAGTGTGAATAATTTTTTTCCCCTTCAAGTATCAAAACAAAGTTATTGAAATGCATATAACCCTGATATTTGATCCATGGCCTCTAAGGGTCAAATACACACTGACCAAGCTCTTAAAGCCTGCAGAACTTTCAGGTGGTCACTTTGCACACACCAGCTCATCAATCAAGCAATAATCAGCAGGACAAATGGGGGAAGATGCTGGTACAGACTACTTAAAAGGCCTGGGCAGCTGGTCCACTTCAAGAGTCCCCTTTATATAGTTTCAGCCTTTAGCCTTCGATGTTTGAAGGGAATTAAATACACTTGTTAGTTTCAATACTTTATCCCCACATCTGTTTGCATTAGCAAACAAAACCCTTCTTGCTTCAGCATCCTTCTTCTAACGTTAGGATCACTTCTTCTGAATTAAGAAGTGCCCTGAAAACACTTTAGCAATTTCAGTTTTCATTTAAGGCACGCCACATGTCCAATCCCACCGTCCCATCTTGTCTTTGTAATAACTGATTTGGTAGAAGCTGAAGACAGAAAAAGACACATTTATTCTAAATAACTTGCCCACCACAGAAACAGGTAATAAAGCTCAGCAAATTGATTCCCCAAAGTAAAAAAAAAAAAAACCCAAAAAAATTGGGGTAAAAAAAAATTAAAATTAAAAAAAATATATTTTCCAAAAAAGAAAAAAATAAAAAAATTTAAAAAAATAATTACAAAAAAAAAAAAAAAAAAAAACCCAACAACATTGGTGTACACATATCTTGAACTGAGCTAGTATTTATTCTCTTGGGTTGATGGCTGGTCGTGTTGATGACAAGGTAGCAGCAATTCGGAAAGGTTGATCACATCTGTTTATCAAGTAATATTTAAAAAATAAAAAAATATAATAATATTTAAAAAATAAACATATTTAAAAGATTATTCTTAGCTTTGCAATAGAGAAGAATGAATTGTTTGGCAGCACAAAATATGAAATCATTCAGTCTCTCACCAAGGAACAAGCAAAACTGACAATCTCCTCCATTCCCAGTATTTCATAATTAGAAATTAGAGATGCATCAAACTGTTCACTACAGCTGTAAATTCTGGCAAAAGAAAAAACCCTCAAAAACTATCTGTCAATTACTTAATAGGTTTCCTATTTACTGTGAGCATGCTGAAATCAGGGATTGGGCTTTGAAGCAGAGAGAGTATTTCCAAGACTCTCTGGAGGATAAAAATCTGCTTTTAAGTGTCTCTCTTCCTTTCCTTCCCTTATCATATCTCAGAGTGAAATTCTAAAATGGTTTAATTCTCAGAATTTAGAAATGAACATGTGATGGATTTTCCTAATGCTAAAAGCACAGAATGAACACAGAACTGAAAAATGCCATCTAGGAAAAAATAAAACGTAAATAGAATGGGAAGATTCAAACACTGGATCTAAGAGGAAATTTGGAAATCAATTTCATTCTGAAATTAAGTTATATTCTGTGTAACTGTCATGCTTCAGGATTTCTTTTAAGGAAAACTGAAGAAAAAAAAAAAATCTAAGTGATTTCCCCTCAAAACGTCATTACCAGATAAAACAGATTTAAAATAAGAAATAATAATGTGAAAATGGAAAATCAGAAGGCATTCAAGACACAGAGCTGCCAACCCAGCTTCCTCAGCTGCCATGGGGACCAATCCAGAAGAAAAGAAAACAGCATGGTTTGAGGTCAGCTTTTTGGGGTTTATTTTTGTTTCTGTGGTGGTTTGGTTTGTTCCCCCCTCCCCCCTCCCCCCCCCCCACCCCCGAAAAAAAAAAGGAAAAAAAGAAAGTGTCATTGATTTTGGGCCTAGCTTTCTCTTTTTTTGTCAATGTACAGAGAGAGTCTGCACAGGCACAGGCACTGCCGTGACCTTCCATCTCTGGGGGTGCCAGTGCTCAGCACTGAGCACAGGAGGGGCTTTGTGGAACAAAAGACCCACCCGTGGCCATTGCAGTTGGTGAGATGAATGTCTACCTACAAGACTGTCAAAAATGCCTTGGCACACTTGGGTCTTGTCTTACCTTAGTCAACTCAAGAGCCACAAGGAAGATTCCCAGCTGCGGGTGACAGATATTAATACTTGGCACAGCCCCTTGGAAGTTTTACCCCAGGTTAACTAGCACAGACTTCAAACCCTCCAAAAGATGGCTTGGGAACCACCATGCCCTAGGAACCCTTCCCCATGGGCAGGCTGCACAGACCCAACGTCCTCTGCAAGCAAAGCAAGCTGACTAGCATGGGCACAGGTTGGTCCATACACAGCAATCGCTTTGGACATGCAATAAAAACTTTTATCACTATTTGAGTTCGTTGTTTGGATTTTTTTGTTGACATTTGTTTTAAGGTTTTGAGAGAGAGAAAAGTAGGGAAACCTTAGGTCCCCACAATATTTTTGCCTATAAATCAGTTAGAAGCCTGTGGAATAGCCTATCATCTAATCTAAGTTACTTATTTAAAGGCTACGTTGATCTTATTTGCTGTTTATGAAGCCAAAACTTAATGCTTTTGCTTAATTGGAATATTTCTGTTGTTTAGGGTCTGAGCACAAGAAAGAATAAGCTGCAACAGCACTAATACATCCATGCTAATATAAATGTTGAAGTTTGTAAGAGAGTGATTTCTGTAGCCCATACAATTTATCAGGATTAAGAAAATGCAGAGTATGAAAAGCATGAAAGGTGTGAATAGGTTATTAAAATTTCCCCCAGTGCAAATATCTCGTCATCAAGCTCCTATACCTTGATAATGCCTCTGAAAGAAAAGCAGGACAACAACCCAGTGTTCACAGAACACTGAATTTAGAAATAAAGAGTATGAGCCTGTGTCTGCATTTCCAGTGAAGTTGCCTGAAAAGCTGACAGCAACAAGTAAAAGCCATTTTTTGACCAGGCCCTATTCCACCTTTTGGAATAGGATGGCTACAAATCTGCTGAGACAGTCCGGACCTATTAGCAAGTGATGCCTCCTAAGTTGAAGAAGCTACTGGAAAAATACTCCCTCGTAACTGCTAGATGTAACAGGTGACCTTACAGGCACAGGATGAGGTGGCAGGCATATGAAATTAGTGTCACTGTCAAGCTGTTTGTAATCCAAGCCCTCTGTCTGGGGCCCCAGCTTTGCAAATGGGCACACAATCAAATAGAAAGGAGGCAAAGGCAGGGGGTAGGAAAAGGCGTAAATAGCCCTCTTTTCCTGTCACTTCTACCGTGGGTCCTCAGCAGCCTCTCTGCTGCCAGCTGACTGGAGAATAAGGAATCCAACATCTGTGCAACGTGAGGCAGAGCTGTACCTGTGCCACTGCTGTGCAAGGCACAGAGCCTGCCAACCGCCCAGCTGCTCTACTTCAGGTGAGCCAGGGAAAGCTATGCCAAAGAGATGATTCAAAGTGTGACAATGCAGGTAGCACATGTCCAGGAACTGGATTGTCTGGCTGGGCAGTAGCTGTGCGACATTTCATTAGCTTATCTGGCCACTAGTGCTGGGACAAGTCTTTCGGGAAGCAGGGACTGTCCACCAGGATGATCTTTTTACTTGTGATGAAAGCTGAAAAGCACCTAAAGACTTGCCCTTGTCCAAGTCACACAATCCAAATCACATAACCTCTCATGACAACAAAGCAAACTGTGAGAAGGCAGCTTCATTCTCGATACTTCTGTTGCCTGATACTATCCATGAATGGATAAAATACAGTGGGTGCCTGAACAAAGTTTAAAATAAACAAACAAAAATTTTTAAACCCAGCAGAAAGTAGTTTTTTCTGACATTTAAAGCAGCAGCAAGTGTTTTAACTTCAGACCTGTACATCAGAATTACTTCAGGGTTTGTATGCATGTGTATCATTTTAGCTAAGGGAATGAGACATGAGCCATATCTGTAAATACCAACAGCAATAATGTCAGTTTAAGGCAGAGGAGTACCAAATTAAGTCCAAGAGCTAGTTTAGTCTTCATTTTCTTTAGATTTATAGCCCTTCCTCCACCCTGTACCATTAACTCACACATTAATATAATTTAGTAATATTTATTACATGCTCAGCTTCAAACCTCTGACCTATCTATTTTTTTTAATTGTCTCTGGAACGTTTACTCTTGTGATTTTCAGAGATGCAGGGGGAAACTAGTGGACTATTTACAAGGTTCAGGCACTAAGCATGTTGCTGGTGTTTGTTTGGTTTTGTTCAAATGACTTTCCCAAAACATGCATGTTTATTTTCCTTTGCACATTTTACTACTCTCATCTCCTTGTCTTTACGGACAGAGAAGCTTGCTCTAGTGTCAAAAATATCACTGGGGATACATTTCTTATTGTGCTTTGTTCACTCTCTCTCCACCTCCCATACTCCAGTCAAATACACTTCAGTGTCTGGGATTTCCCATTCATCCTGATTAAAAACAAAGCCAGCAAAGTTTCCCCCACCGAACCACGTGCCTGTTTTGAAGATGCAGCAGCCACTGGCTCCAGTTTTGTCAGGGATGAAAGGAGAGCATCGCAGCTGTACGTCAGCACGGGCGTGTGAAATGGGTTTCACACGCTGCTCAGCTACCAGTGGGGTGGCCATGTATGATTCAGTCTGTACCAAGGCAAGAAAAGGAAAAGCCTTCAAAGCCATGCCAGCCATCACCTCTTATGAACCCTAAAGTCCCCCTCTTGACTGCTGGTGCTTTGCTGAAAATAACACGTTTAGTCATTTGTCATAATTATAAGAGTCCTGGTGACAAGGAATTCAGACCCACTTTTTAGGGCTGCCAGGCCTGTGATAATGCAGCCAGTGGGGGATGGCTGCTGCCAGCAAACCACGGCTACCGAGCCAGTGACGCTCCTGCCAAAAGGTCACGCGTGACCTCTGCAAGCAGTTCACCCCGGATGATTGATTGGCTCGCAGCAAAACTAATAATTACACAACTCTTCATTTCCATTCATCTTCTTAACATGAAATTTATCCCGGTGTGAAGGATCCAGGCCATGCAGGAGTAAACTGGGGAGCCAGACACCTGCTAAGCCCCACAGGTACAACTCAAACCCCATCCCCTACACCAGCCCTCTAACTCCTTACTCTCTGCAGGTATTTCCCAAACACAAATGAACGACATATTCTTTGGGGTTCATATATATTTCAGTATTTCCACTTTGCATTTTGAAGATGGCACATTTCTGTCACTCATAAATACCTAATTTTTTACTTGCATCCATTTAAACCCCTTTTCAATAAGAACATAAATATACTTTCCCCCCCCTGCCAGTTACGTAGGCTCCTCAAGTGCTTTACTATAAACTTTGCATTCTCACACATGGAAAAGAGCTTCTGCCTCTGCAAACAAAGTCATAGTCCTTCAGAAGTCTGAGTGGAGACTCCAGCAGGGATTGCTGCACTTGCTAGAATTTCTCAGCAGGAAAACATATGCCCCATGCATGCACCACATAAATGTGGAGCAGGACATGTCAGGGCAGTAGAAGGTAAAACTTAATGCTGAAGGTGTGTGCGTGAAGAGCATCTGCAGAAGTTGGAGTT
Source organism: Todiramphus chloris collaris (assembly GCA_025345505.1). Taxonomy (NCBI): domain Eukaryota; kingdom Metazoa; phylum Chordata; class Aves; order Coraciiformes; family Alcedinidae; genus Todiramphus; species Todiramphus chloris. The sequence goes on from JANVCC010000270.1 coordinate 10,340,817, forward strand.
ATCCCTAGATGCCCATGAAAGATTTGAAATAGTTGGAATTTCTACATTTCCCCCTTACCCCAGGCAGCAAGCATGCACATATCAACAGAGGCTTTGTTTGTAAATGAAGTGCTCACTAAAGATCCTGAAGGTGAACTTAAGGCAGGTGAAAGGGGGGGGGGGGGGGGTGGGGAATATTATGTATGCACACACTCACATAGACACATCCAAACCCAGTCAGATCTAAACAAGGACATGGTCACCAAAGGCTGAAACACTTTGCTTGCTTTAAGCTGATGTCCCTGATGTCCCCTGCCTGGCTGCCAGGGCGCCACACTCCTCTGCACCCTACAGACCAAGATGTAGGGAAAACTTGTATATCCAAACTAGGGAAGAAAAAAAAAGTTATAGCAAATCCTTTCTTTGCATTTCTTGGCTATAGCTTAGATGTACCTTAGCATGCCTTATGAAGTACCAAAAGTGCTCTGGACATCTGCATGTTTCTGACAGCCCAGCACTTCTTGGGAATCACCTATGATCAATAACTGGAAATACCACATTTGAATCATTATTTACTTGTATCATTCACATTTGAATCTTTCTCCCTTACCCAGTAATGAGAAGTCTCTGATGTTTGCTTTCTTACTGCAGAACACTCTTCCAACTATATTTAGAAATCTTTGTTTAGTGACATTTTATTGGTAATAATCTGGCACTGAGAAGCATCTTCTGTGAACAGTCAGTAAAGTTATCCTACTTGTGAAACAAGGTTTTGGTTTGCACAAGTAAACATTTCAGACTTAGAAACTGTGTTATCAAAAAAATTGGTGGCTAAATCCATATGACTTTACTTGCTTTTTTGTGTAACCTATTTCTTTGTCCAAACTGCCACTGCATTTACAAGTAGCATCTATAAAATATCTGGATCCCAAGATTTTGCCAAACGCTAGGAGCATCCCAGAAGATGTTGCCAGACAAACAGTGTTAAATGAGAAGCAACATGCAAAGACTGAAGAACAAGCTGTCTTTGTTCACTATAGCAAAGCCACCAGCAGAGTCTGCTCAGGCTGTCAAAGGATTCAGCTTTACCCTCCCAAGTTTGCTTCTGTTTTGCTGATTGCACTGCTTTCTTGTAGCTCATCCACACTGAATAAAATTTGTTTTAATTTAGAAAGAGGTCACATGCTCAATTTTTACTGCAAGGAAAACAACCAATTTCCCCTCCCCCTAGCAAAAACCAGCGCGGGAACCCAGTATCTGGCAGCTGCTGCTGACTTTAAGCACCATATATAAGGTATTAAACCACCCACTTTATGTTCTAATAACATTAACAGTCTCACATGAACCAGGACATTCAGAGTTAAAGCTGAAATTCTCTCCTTAAGTCACCACATTGTGTCTAGGTACAGTATTGCAGCACTTAATCAGGAGGCCTCAGAGCAGTGGGGGGTTCATACCATATGTGCTATAATACCTAAGCACAGCGGGGTGAGTTAAGGACAGAGTTTTAGACTTAACTCTGAATTTCTTAAGTTCTGCCAGTCCCATGCTTAAGGTTTTGGGAAAATAAATAAATAAATGTTTTATTTGTGTCTGGAGAATTACTTCCTTCTTTAAAAAAAGACCTGTTGTGGGGGTGGGGGACAAGCAAGGATGATTTCTCTGGGAAACACTAAACTAGGCATCCAATGCCAACCATCTCCAGTGTAAGCATGGACATGGTAATATTCTACAAACACATATACAAAGCCCCAACACACTGATTTGATCCAGACGACTGTAACAAAGCTATATTAAAAATACTGTTTGTTTCAACATGAACATTATAGTTAATAAGCCATTTTTTCAGGTTACATTGTGTTTGATTTCCCGAGCATCTTGCAGGCCCCAGACTGGAGTTTGGTGAGCACTGCAAAACACACTCCCTAATGAGATGCTTGCATTTTAAAAATCAATACTATTTGTGCTAGATTTGTGCTTCTTCATGGCAACCCCTCTTAGCAAATATGTATTTGCTACATATTAAACAAGTTTTCACATTCAAAATTGATCCTCATAGAAACCCCATAAAACAATCTGCAAGAAGGTGAGTGCCAGTGTAACACCAAGTTTTCCTAAGGCAGCTCTACACATCTCCTACTGCTCACAGATAGAATTAAAAAAAAAAAAAGCCCTTTACTTCTTCCTAACATAACAGGGGATAAAAGATAATTAAACATACAGGATCTACACATCCTCAAATCTAAAAGAGAACAATAAGAGAAGTTAAACAAAAAGCATGCAGCTAATATTACTGTCTAGAAATAACACTTCTACAAGGTACCTCTCATCTGCAGTCAAGGTGAAAATTTTGTTTGTTAAATACAGCAAAGTCTCATCAAGGTGTCTACTATTCTTACAGCAAAGTAATTTTCCACTGTACATGTTACTTACCTTCTCCTCAAAAGAAATTCACTGCCCCTCGAGTCAAAATTCCTTTTCACAAGTAGAGGGCAGGTTCTTTGCTAGGATTATTTATTATAGCTGCATCATCTGCAAGTGAAATCAATTAACAGAAAATGAGCACCATCAAAGGAGTGTCGCCCTTCTCTCTCTAAGGCAGGTTTGGTGTAAGGTTAGAAATAATACATTGTACCTTGGTTAACAACCATCAACTCACCTGATGATTTTTAATGTGGGAAACCAGCAAGGTCTAAAGGGAATGCCTGAGACAGGCACATGAAACACACCCTCGAGAACAACCCACAGTGAAAATACAAGTTCACCTCTTCAGCAAAAAGCTCATTAAAAACTAGCAGATCTCAGTGGTTTTATTGCAAACCAATCAACCTGAACCTGTAAAGGAGTCTGACCTCACCCAGATTCATGGGTCCTCTATTTTTGACTTCACCTGCTAGTGATAAGAATTGATTTCAAAGGTTCTAAAATTAGCTCTGTGCATCAAAAGATGGTTGTAGGATGTCTTGGCAATGTTGCTACACGTTTTACTGTTCTCTATGTGTTCTCTAATTGGAAAAGTGTAACCCTTAAATCCACGAATTGGTGACTGAGTTAACTTTCCTCCTGGAGGTGAGCGTGGAAATTGACTCCCTCCTAAGTGAGGTTGTTTCCCCAGGATGCAGGTGGAAACCTGAGTGTAGTTCTCATAAAGTTAACAAGGTCACTTTGCTGGGCTCAGGCCTCATGTAATTTAAGTCACCTATTGTCCACGAAGGTAGGTAACATTCTCTGCCGCTGCAGATCAACCTTCTGAAACCAAAGCAGCCATCTTTTGCAGTTTTAACCCACCAAAAACTAACAGATGAAAAATGTCTCAATGCATCAGAAACAGAAGAGGTTTAAAAAATAAATGTTTCAAGAAATAAACCTAAATCCACTTCCATAGTAGTAAAATAAAATGAATGTGTGTAGTGGGAAATAATTCTATGCTTTTCCATTTGAGCACCTTGTACTGGAAAATCTAAACACATTCATAATAACATCAACACCAGAACCACAGACATCACACTATGTTACTAATCCAGAAAGAAGGCACCCCTAGGTCTTGTTTTTATCTTTAACACCTTTTAGCTTCTTTTCCTCACGTGTCTACCCTCCCTGATTTTAGGCTGGAAGAAACTGTGAAGTGGTAAAAGGAGTTTGTGCTCATAAAGGTTTGATGACTTGACCATCTGGCTGGGAACGCTTACAAAGGACGCCGTGCAGAGGTTAAGGAGGTCAGAGACTACACAAGCTGGGGCTGAGGTGGGTCCCAGCACTTCCCTGACTGGCACCCAAATTCTGTCCCAACTGGTTGCAAGGTGCTCTTGTCAACCTACTAAAAATAGTGTCTCCATGGTCTGCTGATAAACTTCCTCTTGGTCACTTCCATAATTCTATGGAAACATAAAGGAAATCTCCCTGGCTGTATCCCATTGTAATCGCTTCCATCCTCTCCCAGTGCTCAGCTCATTAACAAGTGACCTGAAGGCAGGGGAAAAAAAACCCCCACAACTTTTGTATAATGGAGCCTTGCTGCATGAAGACTATAAAAGTAAACAGGCCTGGTTCACTTAAAAAAAAAAGGGGGGGGGGGGGGGTAAAAAGAAGGAAAGAAAATAAGAAGAAAATACAAAAATGTTCTCTTAAACACTTCAGAGTATCTGATTTTAAAAATTAGCTACATGACAGGTATCTGGGTAATATATTCTTGCACTGCAAATTATTTTCCCTTATAGAAATGTTATCTAAAACTGCAACTGTTTATGCCACAATTCTATGCTATATGCCCCCCCCATGTATTTAAAATCTCTATACACAAAGTTATAATCTGCTGTACTGATTTCCCTGGCAGCAGATAAGTGCCCAGCATCAGGTTTATGAATTGTAGGCTTCATTAGTCTTAAAATGGTAACAAAGGAAGATGCGTCCTAAAAAGTGTCATCCTTCATCTGAGAGGGTAGTGCCTGACACATTAGGAATCTATATGCTCAATTAACCACTGGCAGGCTCATTTTTAATGTGCCTCTCACTCAGCCTCACTCCCCACCCTTTCTCCTAACCACCCTTCCTTCTGACTGAATTCTTCAGCCCTTGCATTGATAGCCCTGACTCTGTGCAAACACTCAATTACAGGGTGGCCTGAAGGATCATTTTTGGCTGCTGCTTGTTCTCTCTCTACCAATTTCCACTGAATAGCCACAGAATCTTATTGCTGTCTTTTGCTTTTGATTACCAAAAAATGAATATATTCAGATCCTTTGCCTTCAAACGTTAGTTCACAAATCAAAATCTATCGTGGAAATTAAAATAGATTGGTGATTAAACTGTAATTTGTGTTCAGAGCTCTTGAGATCAAGAACACTTTCTTGATCTCAAGATCAAGTCATGAAGCAAAGTCATAATTCTTTTCCATACAAAATATTTTTATCTGTCTGAAATCAGTTTGTGAATCCAACATTCAAATCTGCCTACAATTTTGGATTTTTAAAATTATATTCTTAATTACAGGGGCAGCCTTACAGAAACACTTTCAGCAGTCACAGTTTTGTGTGGGAGAAATAAACAGGGAAAAAAAAATGACAAAGCAACAGAGGGAAAGTTAACAGGTAGAAAACACAGCCAATCAGAACAGAAAGCCAGTGTCCTAAATGGTTAATCCTCCATAACTATTAGCATACACATGATTAACTGTATAGTAGACCTGATTAAGTGTGTCTGTACATTATGCTAATCCCTGCATGCTGGTTGGCTGACCTGATTAATGGTACACCAGGCTCTCTGCAGTGATGGAAGGACGACGTGCCAGTCTCACAGCCTCTCTGCAAAGAAAGCTGGGGAAAAGAAGAGAGCAGTGTACAGCTAGTTACCCAAAACACAGCAAAGAAAGAGGACAACAGAGAGAGGTCACACTCCTTGTGTCTGGACTCTAAGTTTGTCATATGAAGTTAAAGAGAAGGAAATTGTTTTTACAGATTTGTTTCCAAAAAAATGTAAGTCTGTGCTTAGAGTTAAAAGTCTTAGAGGTTTTTTGGGTGTAGGTTAGATATTTACTTATTCCAGAGTTTCCTTGTGCTTCTTTTTGTGTACCTCCCAGTACCCATATGCATGGGACACCTACCACAAGAACGTGTAAGCACTCTGCACTAACTACCTCTAACTACAGTATCACCAGTCTTGTGCTTCTGTACCTTGCTGACTGCATACAGTATGCAATTTTCAACCGTACTTGAAAACCAACTCATTTCAGCTAGCTTTAAGGACTGAGCCAAAGTATTTCTGAAGTCTACAGAGGATATTAAATCTCTGGAGTAGACTTCAGTGGTAGTTTTGGGGCTGTGTGGTTAAGCCCTCTAAAGATAAGTGCCTGAAAATGCAATTCATTGATGCCCCCAGCCTGTCTGCTTGCAAAAACACATGATGTATATTTAGCTATGTGCTCCTGCCTGTTACTGAGTTATTGACACTGAAAGTCAGTCCTCTTATTAAGCTCAAAGGACTTGATAAGTTGCTTTAAGAGAAGCTTTATGTTTACATAAAGAAGTTAAAACAGACTCGTGCCTTGCCTCTTTCTCCCTCAAACACCCTTATCTACATGTATAAGGTAGACATTTAGCATCCATACAATTAGAAATGCACACGCACATCAGTGTAAAGTGTCTAGAAAGTCTGAATGCTATGGATACACACCATCTGTTCTAGGTCAGGTACGTAAACTTCTTTAGCCCTGTACATTTATCCAGAGCAACTTACAGAGATTAAACCTCTGGCCTTTAAAGTGCTGAATAGCTTTTATTGAATTACTTGAATGCAGTATTCATGTGAGGTCAATCTGGTTATAATGGGTCAAATTTACCCTGTGTTCACATAAGCTGCTTTTGGCACAAGTTTGGTCTGTGGCAATAAGTCTAGAGTCTACTCCCACAAAACAAGATTCCCAGGCACAGGCACCCAGGGAGACAGTCTGGCAGTGCCCAAAGTAGACAGCTCAGAGCAGGGGAACACCAATTAGGCCGGTAGAGACTTGTGAGGAAGTGCACAGAGACTAAAAAATACAGAAGAACTTGGCTGTTAGTCCTCTCTTGCCCTTCCTGGAGTGAACTCTTTCACAGCCCAGAACTCAGGACCTGTGGAAAATGGTGTTCATTGAACACTGGCAGTATCAGTGTGATACTGACTCATCCCTTCTGTTCTATCTCACAATGCAAGTCATGGCATGGTGTCTGTAAGCAACCAAAGACAACCAAGAGAGTCCAAAACACCAATGACCTGTGTTGACCACAATACTGGTATTATTAATTGGTTAAATTTTATTGAGTAAGTGAAGCTGTTATTCTTAATTACTTATTTAGTTCTGGTAATTAATTATTATCTCTGGAATGATTCAAGGGATGGTGGGTTTTTTCACTATTAGTACTAGATTCCTAGATACTTAGGCTACCTATATAATCTATTGGAATAATAACTGTCTCAGATATATTCTTAAAAAAAATCCATACACTGAGGACAGAGCCAGCCAATATGAAATGCTGCAGAAGAAGGTGTGTCTTGTACAATCCTTTCTGGCAAACAGAGACCTAACTTGTGTGGAAGCCCATTTTTCCTTCCAGTGGTCTGCAGCCCAGAACCTTTAATTAAAGGTAGTTGTCTGCATCTGCTGCTTGCACAGAGCAAGCTCATTGTTTTAAAGTGTGGTAGTGATGGAGGTGTGGTGGTAGCATCATTTTCACTTGCATGAGTAACTGATGTTTTAAAAAACTTAAAATGAAATGCAGTATTCTTTAAATAGTTTTGTTTTAAACCACAATTGTTTATTAAGGGTTGGGTGAGCAGCAGGTGGGGGACAAAAAGGGCAATTCTCTTCTTTTGCAAGTATTTCCCTACTTACACATTTCCTCTTCTACTGTTACATCAGAGTGCCATCTCAGTTAAATACTCTAATATATGACTTGTCTCATGTGCTGAGCTTAAAATCAAAGTTTTAGTTAAAAGTAGTAAAACAATCACTTGGTCAGTCATCTATCTACATTTCCAAAGCTCCAGTAGTCCTCCTGGAAAATGAAGCCAACAACCTCAGAGCCCATACCAAAGGATTTTCCCTGGCTTCTGTATTTATGTTGTGGTTTTCTCACCCAGTTACTTCTCTGATTCTGAGGGGAAACGTTATTTTAAAACACTTAATCTTTTGTGAACTAAGAAGAGGAAACCAAAGGGTAAAAACTCCCAAGCAAAGGATACCTTACAAGGAATGCCTTCAGGCCAGTGCCCCAGCATTTAACCCTGGGATCCATTTGCTCAGATATTTCAGGTGACTGATTAATTGAAGTATAACAAAGAGAATGAGGAGGGCTTTTCAAATGTCTAGAATCCACACAGGTTCAAAGTTTGGAAAATCTGAGGGAAAAACATGACAGGAATCAGAGGAGATTCTTCAAAACATGAAAAGAAACACATATACACAGGCTTATTTTGGTTCTGACCAACTGGTCCAGTTCAGTTATACACAGAAAACCACGGATTCCCCCAAGGCAAAACTGGAAACACACAGTCCTTTCCTGTACATCTTGAATTCTCATGTTTATTTCTACCCAAAACTGGAGTCCACATAAGCCTCTGAGGGAATGTATAAAGAAAGACTATTCCTCAGTAGCTAAAGAAGAAAGTTTCAAAAGAATGTGTCTTCAAACTGCCAGCATTTGCTAGCAGTTGGATCTGTGACATCACAGTTTCCATCCAAACTGGGGGATAGTTGCATGAGAACAGAGTAGCAATGCCTGGGAATTTAAAAAAGGTTGGGGCAGAAGTTCAGTATGCAATTCAGTATTATGCAGTTGGTGTCCTGGCCACAGGCAAAGTTAACCCACCAGCTTGCTGGGGAAGATCAAGAAGCCAATACACTAAGAATATATCTAAGCATATTTATGGTTAGGTTGGGATATCTGCTGTCAATAGGAGGCTTTTTTTTGCATATAATTTTAAATAAATTATTGAGACCACTTGAAAACATATATATTTTGAACGGAAACCACAGTTTGCTGAAGAATTGAGTATGCATTACAGGAGTGCAGAAGGGGCACCAGTTTTTTTAATTCCAGTTATTTTCTCCTAGTATTGTGAACTGAGGTCATGAACAGCTCTGGAAGTTTGGATCATAAAGAAGAATTTATATGAAAAAAGGAGAAGAGTTGCATTGGCACTAATCCAGGATAATTTTACTGCAACCAGTAGAGTCACTCTGGAAATGTCAGTGCTGAGAGCTAAGCTTCCTGACACGGGGCTGAAGAGGTGCCTGAACTGAAGATTTTGCAGCAGCCTCCAGAACTGAAATGTGTCTTCACCTATAATCATGCACTTTTTGGACTGGAAAGGGCAAGGGTAGGTATAGCCGTTCACTTTGCAACTCGCACACCTAACTGGCTGAGACGAAATCCCCCGTTTCCCTCTGCCAGCGTTCTCAGCCGTCCTCTCCCATGTGTGCTATAGCAGCAGAACAGCTGTTCATCTCCTTTCATCGAGGATTCTGCTTTTGTTTAGCCTGGACCACCACAAATCACATCACTACAATGGCCATTCTCATTGTACCAAAGGCTGACCGAAAAACAGATCCACTTCAAGACTCCCCTTCAGAAACCCCTGAGAAGTAAGTGGAGACCAGTGTTTCCCTGGTTCCTAGCCCAGATTCTTTTCTAGCCTGTAATCCATTTTTTGCTCATACCTGACAAGGTGCCGCATTGAAACTGAGGTCCATGTGCTGGCTGTCAGTCGTGGCTAATGTGCTGTGCAGCATAAAGGGCAAGGCAGGGGGTGCTGGAGGTGTAAAGGCAGAGGCTGCAGCCATTTAAATTGTCTCTGTACTAATTGGCAGGAAAAGGGCACTGATAGGCATGGATTGTCAAGATGGCTCCTCTGACCCTTCTGCTTAATCCAAATGAGTAATTAATGAGTGTGTTATGATTAGCACTGCAGTAAACTCTTCACTAGACAAATACTTTAAAGCTCTCAGGCTTTAGCTCACCAGCTGATTGCCATTTGGCTAGCAGATTTGTTTCCCTCTGAGAGGCTAAACACACCCATTAGTCGTGCAGGGGCAGAATACGGCTGAAAAATAAAATAAGAAATCCTACCAAAGTGACACCAGCGTGAAAGTGGGAATGCATGTTCTCTTGGCAGAGCTGACAAAACAAGTTATAATATATAGGGCTGTTGTGTATCAGGAGCAGTTAGCAGCTGATGAAGTGAAGGAGGAATTGTGTACTGAGCATCAAAAAATGTAAAACACATACTTAAAGGCTTCTTTTCTCTTCCTCTGAAAGAATCAGCAAAACAGGAGACAGAAGCCATTAGCTTCCCTTTTTCACTGGAATGTATCAGATGGATTTGTAATGGAAAAGTGTTTGTATCCAACATCTTTAGTGCCCGCTCTGCCAAAAATACCAGCATCCTGAAGATGGATTTGTTTTGATACCAGCAATATCTTATTTAATTAGGATTCCCTATTAACTTGTGGCTGCTGAGATTTTACAGGAGTCTGGTGCCTTTGTGGTTGGTTCAGGGAGAAGGATGTTCTCCGCTGTGCACTCAGTTCGATCTCAGCTGAGGCCAACAGGGCACAGAAGTTACAAGACGGTCAGTGCAGGATGACCAGATGCTCTTGGTTTAGACCTAGACAACTTGGAGATAAACAGTACTGTGCCAACTGGCTCACTGGAGAGGTGGAGAAGAGAATGTGCACCGAAACCCAAGCAGCCTACTTTCCCCAGGAGCAGCCCCAGCACATTTAGTCAGAGAACCACCAGAGCAAAGGGCAGGAGAGGGAAGCATGCAGCTTAAGGACCATCACCTGTGTGAAAGGGACAAAAAGGGCCAATTTCTGTCTCCATCCTTACCAGTCAGCCACTTCTGGCCAACTCTGGATTTGTGCAAACTGGAAACTGAAAAATAAAATAAATAAAATAAAATAAAAATAATATAAAAGTAACCCACTTGCAAAGCACATTTCAGGCTTCTCCAGGCAAGCCTAACTCTATTTTGTGTTCTAATTACAGAGATTATAAAGAAGGGAGACATATGACTGCCACCTATCTCTGCCACTGCCCTTAAAACAAATGTAAAGGACAATTAACAACAGATTAGCTCCATGTCCTAGTTTGCCATGTGAGGATGATCGCTGACCTTCTCATTTCATCCTCATTAGTGTCTCAGGCCAACAGACCCATTGCTCTTTAATCATCACCCATCATCCTTTGCTTCAACACATGGAAACAAATGATGTGTTGCCAGGAAGGTCAGAGGTCAAATATGAGTTTTGTTGTTGCCGGAGTGCAAACTAGAGGCAATGGGGTCAACTTTGGGGCAAATCTTTGCGGCAGTCTGTTTGAGCAGAGAAACTATTTTGAATGCATGAAGCATGACACCTACTGTGTTTTTGTTTTCTCCTGCAGCTGGAATTTACTCAAAAAATTTTTTTTCCTTTTTCTAATTTTCTACTTTTTAGTGGCATACAAAAAACACAGAGAGAAAAAAAAAAAACTGGTGATTAGCTTTCTTTCTGAAAATGAAAGGTTAAATTGCACAGGGATGGGATAAGTGCATCCAAGGTGTCACATGGATTTTTCTTGCCTTTCAAAGCTGCATGTTGTTCATAAAGTTATGAATGCTGGAAGCTTTTCAGGCTGCATCTCTTCATGCTGCTGCTACTCCAGTGCTACTTTCCAATTTGCCATGGATAGCCTCTGAAGACTGACAGGGCTGAAGGCACCCAGTGCCAGTGTAAATGAGCCCCATTCATTTCTTGCCATGGGCATATGGCATGTCATTGTCCTCGGCCACCGAGGCAGAAGTGATGCAATTTGTTGGCATGTCCTGTCACAGCACAAACTATCTATCCCACTGAGCCCCTAGAAAACAACAGAAGCCAGAAAAGGGCAGCCAAAAACTTCACAGCTTTATCACAAGAACACACATGCACACAACACCCCGGCAAAAAAAAAAAAAAAAAAAAAAAAAGGAATCCCTGTCCATTTTTGGACCTCTGTGGGATTTCTATTTTTTTTTTAACTTCTTCAAGGTCTCAAAAGTTGTTGTCCAAAGCAGCACAAAGCCTGATCCTTTTCTCGTCTCCTTTGAATGAGAATTGGGCCTTTTACTTCTTCTAATTTTAAAATCTAACTTTAGCCTAAGACCACTGCACAGCATCTTTTCTGTGTAGTGCATTTAGTGAGTGCAAGAGTTAAAAAGACTGTCAAATACGGTACCATCAAATTGGAGATATGATACTATATACTCTCGAGAAACTATGAAAAAAAAATAAAATTGCATTCTCTGGCTGAGAAGAAACAAACTTGTTTGTTTCATTTTTGAATTAACTTAAAACTTGGAGTGGTTCAGAATTCATAGCAGAACTTCAGGATTACTTAATGTTCCAGTTAAGTGAAACTGAAGAGAAGGGGGGGGGGGGGGGGGTGGAAATCCAGTCACAATACAAAGCAATAATAAAGAAAGGGCTGTGCACAGAGAAATTTAAATGTGGGGAAAAGAGAGGGGGAGAGAGGTAAGAAAAATCAGGGGTGTGGAGGGGTGACCAGAGAGATTCCCAGTAAGAATAAAACAGTTGAATTTACTCTGTCCTCATTTGCACCTGGCAAGACCAGTTGTCAAATGCTGCCCTGAAAGCAAGGACGCTGAAAAAAACCCATAACTGAACAAAGCCAGAAGCACTGCAATGTTTAGAAGGTTTAGAGCAGCAACCATTGGACCCATCTTCCTGTCCAAAAACCAGCCACCTGTGCCAGTCCATTTTCTGGAGAGAGTTCTATGCTTGGCATCAAATTCAGCATTTCCTACAGTGAGAAAAATATGCTTTTCATTTCTGTCTGCCTTGACGAAAACATTGGTTTAAATTAAGAAAAAAGGAGAGTTTTTGATGTTGAACAAGCTGTGTGAAACTCCAGATGACTTTGAGGGTTTCCCAAAGGCCAAATCCTACATGTTTCTGAATGTATTTTGCATCTGTGAGGTTTACAGCCTATTTTTGCCATTCGGTAATAAGCTGTGCCGCAAATAAGTTAAGTGCAATAAGTAGCGCTGCAAATCAGATAATTAGAGGTGACTGTGATCAGATTTCCACTGTAAATTAAGTATGTGAGAGAATGAGAGTGTGAGTTTTACAAGGGCAAATTTGTACCCATAAAATGAAGTCAGATATAAGACAGTTTAGTGAGAGTTAGGTCCAAGGTGAAAAGTTCAAGCCAAAATCCAAACTTCCCCAAAATCTGTGGTATGCAAGATTCAATTCTATCATTTTGATTTGAGCCCATTTCTAATTATATTACTGGGCTTCTATAAACCAACTCATATGCAATATTTAAGCTGGGATGTTCAGGCTGGTTAGATTTAGAAAACAAACCCATGTTAGATGTCAGCTCTAATTTTTGTAGAGAAAAAAGTATCATGCTCCATATGGTTCACATTTCTGAGTATAGAGTTTTTGCACTACATTTGCACTAACCAAGCCAAATGTAAGCCCGTGTGACACACATAATTACACGGTCTGTAATTATCCTTATTTCTATTTAACTGAATATCTGCAATACTGTGAGTTAGTTGATTTATTTGGCAATGCAAAGAGAGTTGTGGAACTTCTTACTGTTTCCCTTCAGAAATAGAAGAAAACCTAGTTCTTCTCAAGTCTTACTCTTTGAGGTTTCAGAATGAGCCAGTATCACCATGACATAACTGAGAGATTCAACAGTTTATGTGTCTGCTCCAGCAAACACCCTGTTGGTTGGTATTCTCACCATGAGTTTCCTTCTGAAAACACTCTCCTGATGGTCTGAAATCTCCCATGTCCAAAGGTGACGTTTTCCGTCACTGGCCAGTGGCAAAACCAGAGGACTTTTGTTTTCAAGATAAGAATATACTTTTTGCATCACAATAAAAAAAGGTCTCTTAATCTTTCAGTAGATAGGAACACAGGTGAAAGGTTCCAGGTATAAAAGAGGCAGCTAGGCATGGAGTGGGTTCTCAGTCAGTGTAAGGCCACAAATCTTTCAGAACACTAAATCCTTGGAAATATAATGGAATGAAAGCTATCCCAAATCTGAGCTAGTTAATAATACACCTAATGTAATTAATTTGCATTGGGGGTCCTATAACAATTTCTGCAAATGCAACTTTGGAGAAAATATACGTAAAGGCTCATGTTAATTTGATTTTTAATTTTCACCACCTATCAGCTTTCTTTTAAACCAAACAATTTGTTCCAGTGAAAATAAATTCACAGACACCTTCCTGGTTACTCATATGAACGGCATGTAAGGAAAATGACATTACTGGCCACGTGGCAAGTCAATGAAGACCATTAGAAAAAGGGTGGATTTTGTCACTGCAGTGACGTAAGTGTCTAACTCAGACATATAAATAAAAAACCTGGCAGAGGTGGAGTGACCCAGTCTGTTTGGCCAACACATTGACCATTAATACTACAAAACATTTCGAGCAAAGCCTGCAGTGTCATATGTGCAGGGCCACAAAAGAAAGTAGAAACCTTCACCTCTAAAGGTACACTTAAAATATTGTATAACTATTTTATTCTAGTAATCACGGCCTCAGCACAGCACATTTCCTCCATTTTAATGAACAGCTGGGGCTTATAGGCCACATCTGCACCTCAGGTCAGATCTTCTCCCAGCTGGCCAGTAATCTAGAGGAAGTGCTCCAGTGCTGAAGTTGTTACACCTCAATTATTGTTGACTAGGTAATGTAATGGGGAGAAAACCCAAGTGAAAGGTGGGTGCATGAAAGCAGGAAGAAGAGCACATAAAGCAATGACAGTGAGTCAGCATAATCTGCAAAGACCAGACTCAGACATTTACCTCTCTTGATCTACTTGTAAGACCTTCTGATGAAGAATAAAGAAGACTATACTTTCACTGTTGTAGCTCTATTTAAACATGGTAGTGAGATGCAAGGGCACTGCAGAGTCATGTGTGGTTTCTCTCCTGGAGGCAAAGTTGACATTAACAGGAAAAAGGACATTTGAAATATAGGTAGAAAAATTGTGAACAAAATCTGAAGAACAGGCTTTATCAGAAAGCCAAAAGCCTCCCAACTTCCATTGCCATCAATATGGGAAAAGACCATCTTATTTTAACAGCAGGGTGAAGGCATCTACTGCAACAGGCTACTAACAGTGGCAAAATAGAATAAAAACAGAAGAAAACAATGTAAAGTAGTAGCATATTTTATATAGATATATATACTATATACTACAGTATATATACTATTTCTTTATACACTATATATATACTTCAGTACAAAAAATAAGGATACTGGGGACTAATGTTTGGATGAAATTGAGAACAAGTGAAAACTAGTGAGAATGAATCCTTAAAAGTTCACCAGAAAGAAATCCTAGCAGAGCAGTGGCATTATCACTTGCTGATAGTGACACAATATTGAATTTTAATGATGAATATTGGTGCTGATTGTATAAACATCGAGATAACGTGTTTATGTCACAAGCCAGATGCATTTGGAAATAGTACATTAGTAAGTCAGAAGGACACAAAATACTACTTGTAAAAAGAAGTTCTGAAGCTGGTGGACTTCATCATTTATAAGAATTCAAGGAGTTTGGAAAACTGAAAGATATCCTGTGTTATGTCACTACTGGAAAAAATATAACTAGCAATATTTACTGGCTGTTTAGTTGGATTTGATTAGTTGTATGTTACTATTTATAGGAAACCTAACTTGCTACTCCTGCAGTGCTTTGAAGAGTGGCATATTTGTGGAAATATTTCTGTGGTTAAAATTTGGGGATAGCAAAATTCTGGCAAAACAGTAAGTGAGAAAGAGATTCCTAGTCTGTAGAATGAGTGACCTGAAACCACAGGCATCCATCTGGGTCCACTTTGTAATACAGCCAATTCTGAGTGAGATACGAGGCAAACAGAAATGTGGGAGTATGCTTTTGTAAGGAGTTCTAAAAAGTGTGCTGATGCTATGGTGAGCACAACTCAATCCACTTCTGTTTTCGTTCTGTGGAAAAAAAAAACCAAACCTAATTGTTGTCTGAATAAACAGAAGAGGTGTGAAGGCAACTAGGCCCTTGTCTCTAGAGGATGAGATGCAGATATTACACACATAGCTTGTGCCCACATTCTAAAAAGTATGTTGAAAAAATGGAGAGGGTGAGATAAAAAGCCACAAAACTTACTTGAAGCCTGAAGGAATTGTGTCACAGTGGAAGACTTATAGAGCTCCATCCATTTAGCTTATCAAAAAGAAAATTGAGAGGTGGTTTGATTACAGTACGTAAGTGCCTTCACAGGAAGAAAATACAAGGTAGTAAAGGCCTCTTTAATCTAATACAGAAAGAAATAACAAGAACCAATGGCTAAAAGCCAGACAAATTCCAATTGGAAATAAGCCACAGTGAGAATGATTAACTGTTGGAACAAACTACCAAAGGAAATGGTGGATTATCCATCTCCTGATTGCTTCAAATCAAGGCTGGATGCTCTGATAGGTATAACCAAACACAAGGTAGATTTTACTCTAAATCAAGTCACTGAGAGAAACAAAGTTGTTTCAGATATGCAAGAGGTGAAAACAGATGAACTAGTTTCTCATCATGCATTTAAAAAGTCTATTTTGGTTTTATTTCAAATAAAATCTATCCACTGAATCAAAAAAAAAATATTTTTTTTTCCAAAGTAACTTTTTTAATGAAAACTCACCATGAAAATCACCTTGCCACCCCAAAGTGAAAAAAGAAACCTGTCATAGTTAGCTCTATCTGAAGTCATCTTCACCTCTTTATGCATCAGTTTCATAATTGCATAATGGTAACCCTTAGACACTATGTAGACATGTCAAATATCCTCAAGTTTCCAAAGGAGCTGGAGTTCCACAGAGAGAAATAAGCAAGATATCAAAGACGAACAGAGTAAACTAAGAAAAATTATCAGTCAAGACAAGGTGGTATATAATTTGAAATGTCCTACAGAACTTGTCAGATTTTTTTCAAGTGCCCTGGCCTGGAGGATCAGCAGAAATGTCTAAAAGTAAAATTAAGTTTAGCACTTTTACTTCCTCCCTGTTTTAAGGGAACAACTTTTCTTATTCTTTCGCTTTGTATTTTTCTTACATACTACTGTGTCCAGACTGTTTTTATTCCTTTTTAGAGATGCTCATCCCATCTCCATGTATGTAGGAAGTCAGTGTTTCCAGCAAAGTGTACATACTATTTTGAATCATAGAATCATAGAATCCCAGGTTGGAAGGGACCTCAAGGATCATCTAATCCAACCTTTTAAGGTAACCTATAGATATAGTTTAACTGAGCTGGCCCAGCACCCTGTCAAGCTGAGTCTAGTGCCGGGGAATACACCACTTCCCTTGGGAGGTTATGCCAATCTAGTTGTTCTCATGGTGAAAAATATTCTTCTGAAGTCCAATCAGAACCTCCTCTTGTACCCATCCCCCCATATCTTTTACATGTGACTACATGTGAAAAGGGACTCTCCATCTTCTTGGCAGCCACCTTTTGTTTTGACTGTGATGTACCCTATTGGGGGCGGGGAGTAGGAAGAAGTAGCTAAGAGCACTACACCCTCTCCTTTTCTTGTGTCCTTTGTTCCATGACAGAGTCACACATCCTGAAAAGTGTATACACAGACTTTAATTAATTTTGAAGGTAAATTCCACCACACCTACCTGTTGCGAGCACCTCCTTTGTTTGAAAGTGCAGCAAATAGTTCAAACTATGGAGTGGTACATGAAAGTCACATCTTCCTGTACATCCCCATTGCTCAAGAGACCACAGAAGTCAAGCCATACCAGCAGGAAATGATGACTCCTCTACACCCTGCCAGGATGTACTTACTAGCCAATGCATTGTAGGAAGTGTATTCTCTGTTTCCTTTTTGCACCTCTGTGTTCAGCTGCTTTGAAATACAGTTTGGAGATGGAAGAGACGTGTAGCACTCATTATACCAAACTACACAAACACCATGCTCTTCGATCCTGTTTAGACATACAATGTGAGCTATTGCCTCTCCGTGTTAAGTCACCGTGTTAAGAAAATGTTCTGCTGCTCCAAGTACTCTTCTAGGGTGTAGCTTTCTTTCTGTGGAAGCCTCTAATGTTGCCTGGATTAGTACAAGTTAAAACATTTTGAAAACTTTTCATAGAAAACAAATTTATATAAACTGATGTCATCAGATGGAGAAAGATATAAAATAATACACTGTAGATGTGTTTACCCTCATGGTCTTGTACTAGTTAGAGTGAAAGTGAAATCTGTAAACAACATTAAAGCAAAGCAAAACAAAGTCAGAAACAAAGTCTTAAGATGTTTTTATAGGAAAAAGAAGGTCTTACCCCATCTCTTCAAACATACTGCGTATATGGGGCACAGTTTGGAGATGTCACCAGCAAAGCATACATTAGTTTGAAATACCAATGTACCATTTGTACAGGGTGTGCACCTAGGTGGACCTAGCAAAAAGGAGTGAAGAGTAGGAAAAGAAAGCCAAAGTTAATTACCTGATTACTACCTCTTTTTTTCTAAAGCACAGTGAAAATAATGGACATTCAACCTTAAGTCTTAACACATGAGCCAAAGCACTAATTCAGGAACCCTGGTCATTTGAGAGGCATCAATTTGATCCAAGAAAAAGAGACTTCAGTGTAGAGCACAAAGACTGAACTTGATGGGAATAACCTTGCTTATTCCGGTCAGGGGTATAAGCATGTTGCTTAGATTAAGAATCATCTAGATTTTCAGGAGGTACAAGCACAAGTATAGAGTTAGATTTTTCAAGGGCCCTATGTCCCATTTAACGACCACAGGCTTAGCAATTATGGCAGAACACAGGTCCTTCTGGCTGTTCAGCAGAATAGAGGCAGAAGGAATCAGGTTTATTTTCCAGTACTGCTGGAATATATGTATATTCTTTAAAGTTAGGTCCTACATCTACTCATAAGAACCCTGACAAAAAGATTAAGATAATTATTTCTTTAAATAATGAAAGTTGAACTTCTTCTCTACACTTGCAATGGCTATCAAGTGAGCACAGGGAAACTGGACTAAACTCTCTGTCTTCCCTAAGGATGAAAAGGTCCTTGAAGTAGAGCTGCCAACACTTGCCCTCAGATGCAATGACCTCCTTCTCTTTTTTCCTCTCATAACAGCAGGAATTAATGACAACTTTTCACATCAGGACAAGAGGAGGGATGAAGAGGGAAAGTTTGTTGTATGTCATTAGAATTGTGATTGTACATGTAACCAACAACATTGGTGGTTTAAAAATGTACATACGATTTTACGAGAAAATGAAGTAAACATCTCTTAAACATATTCAAACATAGTCTTCCTTTGACATTTATTTTTAATGAGCCAGGGAAGTCTGCACTCTTCTTGAGGTCCACAAGAAAACAGCTCTCACTGGAAGAGAACATTTTTGTTATTACACTGAATAGAATGAGTTGTATATTAAACAACACACAGTGGGACTGAATCCATCTCCTCCCAGAGCTGAAAATTTAGTAGGCTTTGCCTTCCTTTTTTCCATTACAGTTATGTATCAATTTCATTCAATAAAATGTCCTTCTTGTAGAATTACTGAAAATACATAAGGGGAAAGTGTTGCTTATTACTAATTATTTTAACTGGTAATGCTTGTTGAGATGAAAGCTTTAATTTCTATGAGAGTTCTAGAAGTCAGGTGAGATTGTCAGCAGGCAATCAATCACAATTACATTTAATCACAAAATTCAAAAGTCACAGCAGTTTAAAGTATGTTTAAACACATGCAGGTGATACCCTGAAACGATTTCATTTTTCATAGTACAAATAGGAGGGGAAAGTAGGCTTATTTATTTTAAACAGGATTACTTATTATACCGATGAAAATTAAGAGTCTGGATAAGCAAGGAACCCTGATTCTAGTAACAGGTTTGCTGATAAATCTTCAGAGAAAGTAGGTACTCTGAGAGACTTCCTGCAGTGACAGAAAGGATGCACTTCAAACTTGGACCCAGTTAGTCCACTGTAGACTTAGGAGTAAGACCAGGTGATTAGTGTGGCTGATAAAAATCAAACCACACAGAGAGCATTTTAGCTTAATTTTTCCCTCCCCAAAAGGAATTTTAATGCATTTTACCCTGTAGTTCACCAGTATTCATTCCCTGCCTGAGGGACCTGAAAACCACATTCCCTGCTCCTGCCCAGGGATCACACCATCATGGGTTGGACATGTGAGTAGGGTAAAGCAGGGATGAAGCTCTCAGTCTGCTTACTGAAGTTATTTTATCTGCAGAAATAAAGCAATTGCTGAAGGAAGCCAGCTGAGGTGCTTTTTACAACAGAGTATCCTACTAGCAGGCCCAGCACTCCCTTTTCTTTCATCCCCTATCTTAATGGTAAAGGAAGAATTGTAAATTCTATCTATGAAGAGCTCCTAGTTTGCCGAAAGGCACCAAGGATGGAGAACCTAATACATTTATGCAGTCTGCTTGGTCCACAGAAGAATTTTAACACAGTCCACCACTTCATTGGTGAGCTGTATTTAAACATTGACCTGAGTTTGAAAGGAAAATTGATTCCCTGCTCTGAAAGTCACCTGGGAGGTGGGAGAGATGGATAGCAATGAAGGTCTGGTTATTTGGACAAACTGAATTGACACCTACAACAAAGACTAAGAATAAATCCTCAAAACTTCATGATGATGGAAATTTTCTGTAGGATCAGGCATTTTAGGCAGAGGTAGGGGCTAAACCATGGTCTACCACATTCTCCTTGAACTTGCCAGGTAGTCAGCTTTTGGATCAGAGAAGATGGTACTAACACCTCCAGTAAGGAATCTAGCACATTAGCAGCCTAGAGCTAATTCCTATCATATGTAAATTAATTCAGTAACTGCCAAACTAAAGATCTGGACAATAAACTCAGCATTTTCCCGTGAATTTTTCTTCTAAAATGCAATGCTCTGAAATATCTATGTGGAAGAAATAAAAAAAAAAGCAAAAACAGAATCAAGTTTCTTTTTTTTCCAAAGAATTCTGCACTCTGGTCTCTAAAATATAGAAACAGTCACTGTCCACTACACATTCTGGTTCTTATCTATTGTAAAGAAGAATTTTGATTGTAACTACCCCTGTGTCTGCCTTATGAGATAGGTGAGATCCAGTAGCTGGAATCTCAGTATAAATGACTGTACAAGGAGTTACAAACATTACTAGCAAACAACTTTTTTTTTCTGTTATAGCATAAAGCTCACTACTTCTACATTCAAAAAAGACTGTATATTTTTAACACTTTGAGGTAATTTCTGTTACTCAAAGGCATCTACCTAACAAAATGTTTGTTAAGGTATAAATTGTGATAAAATTCCTGAGATTTAGATAAAGCTTTGGTGGAGTTAAATGAATTCACATGACTGTAAAGTATTTTCATGTGAGCTTAATTTATCTGTAGTTTTCAGCTTAAGATAGTTGCTTAAGCATGATTTATAAAGTAGGATTTCAATAAACAAATAAACTACTTCTGCAAAAGATGTGAGAGCTTCTTTGTCACTCAAATTCTTAGAATCAAAATTACTCTTGAGACTTGAACATGCCTTCTTTAAAGGGAATGACAGAATGCTCACTGACTGTAAAAGGGTAGGAACTTCGATGCATTGTTTACTGAGTGAGATATTATGGGATAATATTATACAGCAGGTCAGAATAAATTATCACAATGACTTTTTTTTGGCCATAAAAATCTATAAAGAGTGACAAGCATTGGCCTAATGCTGCTTCTCCTACTGGTGTCAATAGCAGAGGAGTGAGGCCAAAGCGGAACATGTCTGAATTACTACTTTATTAAAGCATATTTTATCAAAATTGAATTGAACCAAAGGTAGAACATTAGGTAGAACAGGTAATGCAAAAGAACCACAGTAATGAGAAGAAAGTGTCTGGGCTCATTTGCCAGAATCAAGATGGTCAACTTTGAAAGTTTATGGTCTTCAATCAGGTACAGAGGCAACTGGGACAGGAAGCGGCTAGACAGAATAGAGACCGTAAGAGAGGGAGAGACCTTTGTGCTGTGGCTCAGATGAACTCTATCTAAGCGCTTGAATTAGGTGCCCAAATTGAGAGTCCTTTTGCCACAGACTCCTTCTGCAGCCAATGAACAAAGAGAGATGGGTATTTCCTATAGGCAATAATTCTTTTCCAATGTGAATCTTTCCCTATGGTCACAGGCTAGGGAAACTAGTTTTGTTTTCCTGGTGCCTCAGTTAAGTGTCTACTTTCGGTTAGGAATAATCCAGGGTTAGTTGTCAAGGCATAACACACAGCACCCAGGAGAACAGTAAAACATGTCATTGTCCCTGCAGTTATTAGACACTGATCTCAGAAAGAGAAAAATCTGTTCTTAGAAACCCCATGTTTTCTGTCTGATCAATGGTAGTAGCTGAACTGACACCTACTGGATCACTGACAGAGTAGACAATACCCACATTTTAGAGCTCCTGGAAATAATCATCTGAAGTAACGTGAATGTAAAGCAATATTGTCTGAAATGGTTTTTGGGAGGGTTTGGAAACCAACTTTGAAGAACCTCCATACCATCTGCCCAAGAATGTTAAAAGTTTTTTGTAAGTGTCTCTATAGCTTTTAAAAATCTGTGGAGGGGAGATGCTGGCATACAGCGAATTTATGAAGGCTTAAACATACAAATGAGACAAAAGTTACAAGAAGACAAAGAATTACTATTTGTATTCTCATTATTCCCATTCTCTAGACAGATCTGAAGCACATAAAACTGGGGAAGACAAGGTGCATCACTGTTGTTGAGTTATTCTTGTCCTCTGCTATGTTTTGACCCAGTCTCATGCTCTTTCTCAGTATGCATAGGTCCCATTAGGCTTCTAACTATGCACAGTGGATAAACACTGAGCACATCACTTAATTTTTCAGCCTTCTGCTTTCTCTTGCAGTATAGCAGCAACTGCCAGCAGAGCTCATAACACACCTCTGGTTTTGAACCCTGCAACCTACATACTTACATCCCTGAGCACAGGATTTTGTAAGCCTGAGAATATGTCTAGCTACGTCAACCCATCTGAATTCAAGATTCTTTCAAAGCCACATTGAAAGAAACCATAATTTCTTACAATCGAGCTACTTTTACAATCTACAACGGCTGAGCATGAGATCTTAATTTATAGTCTCACTGAGGTGGAAGCTCCTCACACTTGGTATTGTGTGCATGCAAAGTACAAGAGAACCCAAAGAGTTTATAAACACATCAGACAGAGGAAGCATTGTTATCACTAACGACATACATGTCCACAGGCTGCCAACAGTATTTGTTTGTTTCTCAAATATAATCTCTAAGGAAGAACTAAATGATGCCAGTGAGTAGGTAAACTGAAGAATGTATCTTGTTCTGGCATTCATAATGAAGAAAAGCTCAAATCACGAACTGTTAGGTAAATACCCCATGAAAAGGGGTAAACCTGAACTTTGTTAGATGTGGAACATTTCTGTACTTCAGTATTGCTACATATATCATTGCAACGGCTTTAATTTAGGCAATAATTAGGAGTCACTGCGTGAACAAGGGTTAGAAGGTATGTATATTTGGAAAACAACAACTAGACAAAGACTTTTTTTTTTTTTTCCTAGCTTAATAACTCTGCAGTTGTGATTCGAGTTTGAAATGATTCTGACCTCATTTTTATTAGAGCTGGTGATACTACCTCTAGGTTCAAATGGAGGGTGATTACAATAATGTGAAGGGATTCTCATGTCTAATCTGTGATATTGAGAAAGCACAGAAACAGCCTACTGATTTAACTAGTGTTTAATTAGACTCCTAGACCATTATCTGAGAAGCTGTTGAGAAGCTTATCATAAGACAATAGTTTCACTTTAAAGGGACAACTATATTTTCTGAGATGGTGGGGTAGGATGGGAAAGAGTGGAATATATACGTATACATTGTTCTCTGGTTTAGTGCAGATGATTTCTTTATGTTCCTTAGCTTTACATGGAGGGTTAAGTTTGATCAAGCAATGGAATTCCCAAGAAAAAGTATCACGTTTCACTGAGTTCTATAACAAAGACATGCATAAAGCATCTCATGATTTTTATGTTGCAGCATAAATCAACTAAGTTTATTCATAACCACACTGAACACTATGATAGGAGGCTTGTATGGTTCGGGGATTTGTTATTTGCATGTTACTTAAACACTTCATAAAATGACTATAGTATCTGTTCGCTGTGTATATTTTCTGAATTACTTATTGGAAGATAATGGGTTTCTTTTTTCTCCAATCTCGTATTTACACATAAATAGGGATATTTAAAGAACTCTCATCAAATACCTTCTTTTGCTCCCTATTCTTATTAGATCTATTAGATCCTGTTTTTCCATTATTCATTCTACATTGAAAACAACATATTAATAGAGTGCCTCTTTTCTCTTTGATCAGTGACTATTGAAACTGAAATAACATGTAAACCTGATCTAATTTTAAGTCCAAAATTACAGTTCTTGATAGGTTCCTCATGAGACAAATTTGTCACTCTGCACTGGGAGGACTGTACTGGACATGACATAAATGTATATATAAAAGTGCTTATGCTATGGCAAAATTTAAAATTAAGTTATAAAATAATGCTATAAAGTTTCAACCAAAGACCAAAGCATTTTGTATCAGCCAGAGTGAGATCCAAGATTCTGGCCACAGTGTTAAGTATATATTTCAACCACCCATGTAATTGTCAGGAAAAGAGATAATGTGTAAGACAATTTTGTTGCATTGGTGTTAGGTTTTTTTTTGATTCAGAAGGAGAAAGCATTTGGAGGGAAAGATCTTTTAATGATGATTCTAAATGATGGGGAAAAAATTGTCAGTAATCTGAAGAAGAAAGATGAAATAGGCAGGAGAGGCCATGAAATGGTCTCTGTGATTAGTAGAAAATTATGAACATATATAAGTAAAATAAAAAGTATTATTTTAAAGAATACCAATTAAAAAACTAGGAGAATTGATGAGACTTTAAGATAGCAGAGCAGAAAAAAATTGATACAACCATATCAGTGCCGAATATATGAGTGGAAAGGAATAACAAAATTTCAAAATCCACCAGCTTAGCTAAAACTTTGTTGACTTGAAATACAGGAATGAAGCAAACTGAAAGGACAGATTACTACAGAGTTGAAGATCATCAGCAAAGGGTCTTCAGACTGAAACAGGGAAAGCACAAACTAATGAGAATTTAGGCTACTGCATCATATTTCTCAACCTGATGAAAAGGAAGGCGGGTAGGCTACTGTGGACAAGAGTGGCCCTGTCTCCCTAGCCCTGATTATATTCTTCTGCCACTACTCTTGGTGAGGTCTGGCAATGGTGATGCTACAAGTGAGTCAGCTCATGATTGGAGAAGGTGACCCTAATGTGCCAAAAGAAAAAGGGAAGTTCTGTCAGATCAACACACTGATCTGACTTGCCATGCAGCTGACAGATCTAACATGGGAGATACATTTGGATAAGGACCAGGTGCTGGGACTGACCTTTTCAGTAACAGCTCACACTTGGACTGAATCAAATTAACATTAAATGAAAAATTTATTTAAGTTTGACTTTTCAAATCAACTATGTTTGAAAAAAATATTGTCCTTGGGCACTTCACAAAGTGGTGGAAATACTCTCCATGCAGACAGGGCACTATCATGAGAACTTGCTGATGAGCGATGAGACTCAAAACTGGAGCAGAGCTACTGGGATACAGAGGAAGGAGGTGACAGAGGGGAGGAAGGGGAAGACATGAAATTACATAGTATCAGAGTAAGGAATCATGCGATGTGTAAAAAGAAGAAATGGAAAAAGGAAAAAGGAGTCTGTCCTCTGTGAAGAGGCAGAAGACATTCAGATGCGGAAGAATCAACAAATGTCCTATGTCTGGACTTCAACATAGCTTTGGACACCAACTCAAGTGATAATTTTATCATAAACCTAGAGTTAATTTTGCACTCTTAGGAAACCCCTGTGAAAACCATGACGATTTCCAATATTGACTATGATCTATTGCTATTTAAGGCTTTGTAAACATGTTTGAGTCACATAATAAGGAAGTTCAAACTGTTAACCTAGGAGCAAAAGTAAAAAAATGTGACAAGCTAATTTAGACCTTCTTTCTCTAAGTAAGATCTCATTGTGAAATAAACAGAAACACAGCTAATGTTTGAAGATGGAAGGATTAATCCATAAAAGAATATCCCTCTTTTATTAATTTCTACCCTTTCATAAAAACAGAAGAAGAAACAAGCCATGCCTGCACAACATTTATATAACAAAGAAATCATTTTAGTACCTGGATATATTTATTTACTAAAAGTGTAAATTAGAAAACAACCCAAAGTTGCAGCCAGATCCAAGGTATTCCAAATGTGCCTGTTTAATATGCACTGCAGATTAACGGTTATTACACATTGATTCTAGCTGTACTTTTTAGAGGAGATGGAGGAGGAGGCAAGACACTGAGATAAAAAATACAGTCTTTGTTTCAAAAACAAAAATGAGATTGTAAAATGGAAAACACGAAAGTGGAAGAGAATCACTAATAACTATATTCTTTATCTTCAAAAAAAACCAACAAAATCTTGCTTCGCTGTATGTTCCAGTGTACTACAGGCAGGCATTATCCAGCCCCTTTCTGAATGTTGGCAGGAGAGTTTGCTTTCCCAAGTCTGTGAAATTCTAAAATATAATGAAAATGCAGCTACCGTACTTTCTAAGCTCTTGGTAGATATTTTCACTTACTTTGTCATTTTCAGGGGGGAAACAATGGTGGCATCTGTGCCCTGGTGCTAAGTGCTCATTTGCATGCAGAGGCAGAGAGATATCCGTTTATTATCAATTTTATGCATTACTTCATTTCATGGTGTTAAAACAATTACATTCAAAGGGTTCAGCAGTCCACAGCCAAGCTATTCAGGGCTCCAGCAGCATCATATAATAACATTATTCAGGGAGAGACACATACATCATAGTTTACTGACTTAGAAGTAAAAAAAGAGAGGGAGAGGGAGAGAGAAGCAACTCCTATGGAGCTGGATACAGAATGTGTAAAACATTGGAGATACTACAATAAGCAGAGAAACTCAGGGCAGATGGACATGAAATTTATTAACTTCTGAATCACTTTCTAAGAAAGTTGGGCAGGTCTTTTTGCACACAACAGTTCTACCAAATTCTGTGCCACATATGCTCTCAATGTCTTTTATACAACACTCTTCATCTCCCGTACTGCAAAGCTCCACTTGAGCAAAAAAGCAGAGACTGTGCACCTCCCCTTGAAGATCTCAGAACACATACCTTGGAACAGCAAACAAATGGTTTGGTCTAAAGAGACTTTTGTGCTCAGAGTGCTCTCTACATACAGTGGATTTGCAATCTGATTATCTGGTTGCTCCTGCTAAGGCTCTGCCAAGATTCCCATGAGGAATTTACATTTGTCTATCAATTCACATTAGCTAAAACAGCTGTCCACGCAAAGGACTTCAAGGTTTTAAAACGAGAAGCTACCCTCCGACACCAGTCAACTCTTCAAAATCCAACAAATCCTCAGTAGTGAACAAAATTTTAAAACATGCATCCACCTTCAGGGTTTCCCTTACTGAGTTTGGTGAGCTCTATTTCAGCAGAAAGCAAACAAACTACTTAATTGAGCATTTGCTGAAATTTTTTAAAGTTCAAGAAAAAAAAGCAAACCAAAGAACTTACAGTAACACTGCCAGAGGAAAATAGAATCAGTGCTGCCCCTATAAAACAAAAAAGCAATTGCCAACTTTTTGATTATTATTTCTATAATCATCTTACCTTCAAAAAGGTGACTTCTGTGAAGTACAAGAGAAGAAAAGCCTTTTTTATCAACATAGAGGACTCATGCAATTAGAAACTGGAAGAGGAGTTTTATTATCTAGGCTATCACAGGCAACTGTTTGTTGAGGTGCTTAGAAATTTCCCACCAGTTCTGGCTAGGAATAGTTGATGGGCTCACAATATAATGATAAGGTATGGGTCTGTTCAAGCCATGGAGAAATGAAAGTGCTGAAGAAAT
This sequence comes from Todiramphus chloris collaris, assembly GCA_025345505.1. NCBI lineage: Eukaryota > Metazoa > Chordata > Aves > Coraciiformes > Alcedinidae > Todiramphus > Todiramphus chloris. The sequence goes on from JANVCC010000270.1 coordinate 10,368,405, forward strand.
CAGCTTGTCAACCAGGGAAACCAGCTGCTTCCTGGTAAGGACTGCAGAGGAAAACAGTCTGTAACAGTTCTCCAGCTATGGGCCACTCTCAAAAGGATGGGGAAAATATATTCTGGGCTGTGGCAGGGCCAGAGTGCTGACAAAAGCAAAGGACAGAACATAGCTGAGGTGGCGATAGGTCTAGTGGGTGGAGTGGTAGTGAGGAGCCACCACTGCTGGAGCTGGGGAGACAGGCCATTGCCTTTCAGTCTTTCCTTAGGGGGAGCATCCAGTGTATCAATGCCCCAGAGGAGAGTCAAAGGCGGTAGATTCCTCAGTGGCTACAGGCATCTCAACAGTCAGCACTTCCTTCTGATCTGTCTGGCCCGCTTCTCCCACAGCCACCTTCTGGCATTAAAGTGATCAGTGTGCCAAGAGCAGCCCATCTGTGCCACATTTGCATGGTCTTCAAAAGCCATCTCAGAAGCAAGATAAATGCTCAATAAACCGGCCTATGTTGATTCCTCATCAGGCTGCTAGCAACGTCTTGTCCATCCAGACTAGAGCTAGCACGGCTATCTTGACACTACACTGCAGTCACAACATTTACCTTGGGGGCAAGGAGAATGCCGACTCCTGGTTTTATTAGGCTATACAAATTAAACAACTTTGATAACTCAAAAAGTGGGTCTCAGCTTTATGACAGTAGCTCCTAGGTGATTTCCCTTTGCAGGGCATGTGAGCCACAGCCACAGCTCTGTGGCAATGCCTCAGTACCAGCTGCTGCTCAGTGGCGTGCTTCAGGGATCTAGGCATGTACAAGTTTGTGGTAGGCATACTGCTGTTGCTTAGATGGGAAGACAGCCTCACACACACTACATCCTTCAGTCAAAAAGTGTATATCAATGCAAATCATAATTATTCCCCTATTACTTTGCTTTTCCTGTTTTCACTATATGGTTTATTTTGCAAGCTCTTCAGAGAAGGGACTGTCTTTACATTATCATGCCTACGTGATGAAGTCCTGATAACTGACCATGGTTCTCAAGATACAAACATTACCCTAACAATAAAGCCATTAAGATTTAACTAGTGATTCAATGTGTTCAGTTTTGGGCACTTCAATACAAAAAAGATATTGAGGTGCTTAAGTGGGGCCAGAGTAGAGCAACTGTGCTAGTGAAGGGACAGTCCTATGAGTAGTGGCTTAAAGGTCTTTTCCAACCTAGATGACCCTATGGTTCTATTCTCTGATAATAATTGGCCTTTTAAATAAACCTAGTTTAGTATATAGTTATCCATTGGAAGGGAGACAGAAACATAACCAACAGGAAGAGGTCCTGGTATTTGGATGAAAACTGCAGAGACATGAAAAAGAAGAGCCCAGCAAAACATTAATATATTAGACAACGGGGATAGGTGTGTGGAGCTGTAATGACAGCAAAAAATAAAAGAGAGCCTGGTGGGAAAAGAAGGTCTAGCTTGGTGCGAGAAGAAGGTCTAGCTTACTGGAAGAATGGAGACTTGCAGACTTGGTTTTAACTTTCTTCTTATGTCTCATTAAAAAATATTTTTAAAACCTTATTTTTATATTATTATTATTAACATAGTCTCCTCTTTTTTTAACAAAACACGTCCCCATGTACAGAGTTAAAGGCCAGCATTCTTATAGTTCAGTGTTGCCTTTCCTTCTTAACACAAAGCATATAGCAATTAATCAGTTTACAATTGCTGATATTAATCATAGAATCACAGAATTGTAGGGGTTGGAAGGGACCTCTGGAGATGATCCAGTCCAACCCCCTGCCAGAGCAGGAGCACCCAGGGCAGGCCACACAGGAACAGATCCAGGGGGGTTTGAAAGTCTCCAGAGAAGGAGACTCCACAACTTCTCTGGGCAGCCTGGTCCAGGCTCTGTCACCCTCACCGTGAAGAAATTTTTCCTCATCTTGAGGTGGAACGACCTGAGTTTCATCTTGCTACCATAACCTCTCATCCTATCACAGGGCACCACTGAAAAGATCCTGGCCCCTTCTCCTTGACACCCACCCTTCAGATATTTGTAAACATTAATAAGATCCCTGATTCAATAAATTAACATATTTTTGTTCAAGAGGTTTATGGTTTTAAAACCCCACATTAAGAGTGAATCTTGAAAATGGCTTCTACACTATAGCTGGGGAAAATGGCCCTACCTGGAGTCTCTGGCAAAAGGCACCAGGAGAGACTTGAGGTCTACTCCTAGGGTTTTGGAGTCGAGGATCTAGACAGTCACTGCACTCCCACTGAGGAAGAGATACTGGCAGCATATGAGGGAGTTTGAGCTGCTTTGGCAGTAGGTTGGTACAGAAGCACAGCTCCTTCTGGTGCACTGATTGCCAGACATCATGCAACTGATGTTATGTGGGGTAAGCTTGTCGCATTCAGTGGGATACAACAGGGAACCCCAATCACCCAGGAATTTTGGAAGTAATCATGCACTGGCCAGAAGGCAAAGATTTTGGAATGTCACCAGGGGAGAAGGTAATGTGTGCTGAAGAGGCAATGGAACTCATTTTGGAAACAGCCTTACAGACACCTGGCCCAAAGAGCATGGTATAAAGTGGGTATGTCACATCCCGTCTCATGCATCAGCCACCAGTAAACTTGGATGATGCAATAGGCTATTAAAGACTGCACTCAAAGCAGTGGATGCTTGGACATTAAAAATTGGGATGAAAATAGTGAAAACTACCTGGTTAGTTAACACCAGAGGGTCTGTCAGTCAAGCCGAACCTGCTCAATCAGAACATCAATGTACTGTAGAATAGGATAAAGTCCCCATGGTGCATGTAAGGAATATGTTGGGGAGCATAGTCTGGGTTACTCCTGCCTTGGGTCAAGCCAAAACCTTTAATGGAGTTGCTTTTGCTCAAGAACCTGGGTGCACTTGGTGGATAATGCAGAAGGATGGGAAAACTAGATGTGTACCTCAAGGAGATTTCATTTTGGGTGAGAATAGCCAGTAATTTGAACTGTATGATGCTACGTGTTATATGATACCTCTCATCAATATCTCACTAGCTATTTATTACATGAGAAACACCTAGACTAATGAAGAATGAAACTCAGTGAACTGGTGCCTAGTAATTTCCCCCAAATCAGCATCTTCGCCACTGATTGTGAATACGGATTGCACCAGCTGTGAGCTCCAGATGCACAGCACATCATTCTGCTGCATCCAACTTCACCTGTCCAATAGGTGGAACGCATGGCTTCTCATCACTGGAGAAATGATTAATGGACCAAGATGCTAATAACTGTGTGTATATATGTATATATGTATATATGTATTGAGACATGGGAAGAATAGTAGTGACTTGGGTGTGACATAAATGATATGGCCTAAGGAGTTGAATACTGCCCTGGTTTTGCTGGGATAGAATCCCAGGCCAGCCATGGCCATTAGCAGTTTGGAGTCAGCCAGGGCAGCTGACCTGAGCTGGCTATGGGTGCAGCCCAGCCCAGAAACATCACGCTTAGTATAAAAGGGAGAAGTTAGCTGAGGATGGAGCGACTCTTGCTTGGGCTCAGGCTCCTCCTGATCCTGCTTCTCCTCCATCTGCCTCCCTTCTTCCCTGGAAGGGTTTGCTTACCAGTCTGCTCCCAAAGACTGCTTTCCTGTTTATTGTGACTGCTGTGCATCTCTGGGCTGAGTATAGCTTTGTATACTTTATATTTTAACTGGCATCAGTTTTGCCATTTCATTTAATCCATTTTCTTTTCAACCCATGGATCTTCTCTCCTTTTTCTCAATTTCCCTTCTCTGCTGGGGAGGGGTCATCGGGTGATAGAGCTACTGCTATAGTCTAGCCCCAGACAGGGGCTAAATGTGGACAGGCATCCACAAGCTCTATAGGCAACCTGTTCCAGTGTCTCACCATCCTAATCATAAAGGATTTCTTACTTAGAGCCAATCTAAATCTCCCCTCTTTCAGGGTAGACTGCTACATGTAGAAGCAAGTTAAGCAAGTCATTAGTACCGCCGAACGACTTTACTCTCTTTAAAACAAATATCGGCTTAAACATCTTAGATAAAAGCTCAGATCTATAAATTGTTATGAAATGTTACACATATATAAAGAAGTTTACACATATATATATACACATATGCAAATACTGGACACACTCAATACTGGAATAAGTTACTGCAACTCCAACAATACCAAGTGGGTTATACTAGATTTTGCCAAAATAGATTTTTGTCTCTGTGAGTCTAAGAAATAAAAAATGCAAGACAGTCATCAGAAGAAGAGAATGACAATGTATATTATTTAAGTCTGCAAAATTAACCCCCTGAATTAATAAAAAAAAAAATTGTAAAACAGTGAACCATATGAAACAGAAGAACAAAATTACCTCCTATTTGCAGAATATCAATGGAACAGTGAAGATACTTGTTCAATTTGTAGGTCATTGTTGTCAACTGTCAAAAAAAAAGCCCCACCATCAACAGTTCATATTCTAATATGATAACTTCACTGCTAGCCTGGAGTGATTCTAACTCCTACAGCTCCTGCTGTCTCAGAATGGGAGTCAAGGGTGGGCAGGACAGGCACTTACTAAGTGGCAGCTCAAAGTCCAGTCTGCCTGCCAAAGGAAAACAGATCCTAATATTCACATGGGTCTGACCAAATTTAAGGGGGGGGGGGGCTAGTAAAAGACTTTGTATGAACAAGCTGACAATCAAAGATTGAGTGATGATGAGCATCTTCAGTTTCCATTATGATCCCCAGTAGCTATAGGTGCACAGAAAGTGTTTAGCCACTGTCTGGATTGGGCCCATACAAAGTAAAGATCCATTGTTCATTAAATGCACCATTGTTCATGAGTCTACAAGTAGCAAATATATAACAAAGGTAGCAAATATACAGCTAAATGGCATAGCAGAGTCTTGCTCTGCTCCCTATTTTGATTTTTTCTTGCTCTGGGTTTTGATTTTGTTCTCTGGTTTGTCATAAGAGCTAAATAATCTTGCCACTTGGGTGCTAATATATTCAGGGGATATGTCAAGATTAATTTTCATCTTTTAATATAATGAAATGAAAGTCACAGTGCATACCTTTCTGGGGTTGTTACCAGTAAATCAGTTTTCAGACTGGCCTGCAACTGGAAAGCTTCCATGTATAAAGGTACTCAGGGCAGGCAGGTGGCAGGTTGTTAATTCACCCCCTGCTCATTCCTAGAGGTGGCATGATAAAATGAGCCACATGCTTATGACTTTAATGTGCTTGGAGCTCAAAACCAAGACTATTTCAGGACAAAACAGCATCCTTGCTAGCAGTTGGCTGAGACATCAAGAACAAGAAGAAGAATTTCTAAGACCTTATTGGTGAACATATGGCAGACTCTGATTTCCTTACTAAATCAGATGATATTACTAGAACTGGGTCATTATGCACACATTGTAATCTATCGTTAAGCCCAACAAAGTAATATTTAGCTAGTGTTTTAATTGTACTACTGGGATTTATCTCTGCTTTTCAAAGAAAAAAAAGTCCAGGGAGGAAGAAAGAGTGGTGAGCTTTCAAATTTAATAACAGGAGATTGCCAATTTTGACAAATGACACTAACAGCTTATTCAGATAATGTTTGCATATATACATATTTGCACATATTTTCAGTGTTATTTAGGAGATAGGAAATGTTTAAATTATTCATTCTATTCCATCTCTTCTCTAAAAAGTACAATTCTTCTCTCTGTATATGCTTTCAAAATGTAAGCTGGTATCATATGTTTCAAATAAGCTTTCAGTTTGTTCTGCAAAGGCTACAGCCAGGCCATCATTACCTGTATTTCCAAACAGCCACGAGGACAGTCTAATGCACGTGCATGTGTTATAGAACTGATGACATACAGGAAGGAAATTAACCTCTTGGCCTGGAAATCAAGTGATCCCTCACAATGCCAATCCATGTGGCTACAATCAATTAAAACAAAGATGCATCCTTCTCATCCAGGCTGCTGGGCAATCATACAGCAAGAGTTACAGGGTGGTAAAGTCTGGGGCTTCCCTGTTTTTTTGTTGTATTTGTTTCTTGGTGTAGTTTTTTCCTTACCAATCTCTCCTACACGATTCCTGAGATGTATGCAGGCTCCTGACATGGCTACTGGTTATCCAAGGTATGGGACAGAAGGGAAAGTTGTGCAATTCAGCTGTAGGCCAGCCACCCCAAACCTGTGAAATACACTCATTTTCAGCGTGCTAAGCAAAACTGCTCAGACAAATCCCATATCTATCTCCAACAGCTGGAGATAAAGAACTCTGTTTTCTTTTCTGTCAGGGTTAATAAAACAAGCAACTTATTAAATAGCATTTTGGCAAACACAAGGGATAATGAATCCTATGCTATACTTAAAGACTTTTAACAATTAAAAAGATTTATGAGCCAAGCACTGCAGCAGGCGAGTGCCGGAGGAGCGAAGCCGCTCCTGCAGAGCCACCAGCGGAGCGGGCACGGCACACGGCCAGCCTGTGCTTCCCCAGGACGCGCAGCTTGAGAGGGACCAGGGGAGTCTGACAGGTAAACGTACAGCTCAGGCCCACAAGGACAGCAAGAGGATCACCCCAGGAGCCCAGCCCATTGATGGGGCTGAAAGAGCTGGGTAGTTGGATACCATGGCCCCCCAGCCCATTGTTCCCCATCAGCTACAGTACATGTCCAGCGTCTGGTTTGTCAATCATCAGATTCAATGGCTGTTTGCCTGGGAAGCTGCTGACAGGGGGCTAGGGGGGCTTGCCAGAGCTTAATTACCGTACCTCATTAAAGGGCTTCTCATTCATATTCAGTAAGGAATCATTTGAGCAGACAGATATGTCTTTGTTAGATGAACTGAAAAACATACTTTTAAAAAAATCCCTACCACTTACGTATTTACATTTGTTTGGTTAAAGAACTCTTTTCATTCTGTTTAAGCAAGAGAGAGAAAAAAAGGGGGGAAAAAAAAGGAAAAAGAACAGGAAAGAAATAAAATGAAAGGAAAAAAACTGGAAAGAGTTTGCATTTGTAACCTGACAGTCTTTTTTTTGTTTTTTAGGAAAAATTAGATTTCCTTCCATAAACTCAAATTCCGCTTTCACTTCTACTCAGTTCACAAAGATGCAGTGATGGGGGGGGGGGGGGGCAAGTGTTGAAGAGGCATCTCTCCCTATGAATGAAGGCTGGAAGGGTTAAAATTGACCATTTTTCTCCTGGACAAGGTTTGGTTAAAAATGTCACTATTATTTTTCCTTAAAGGAAAAGGCTAGGAAAATTTTGCACCTGAATTTATTTTTTGTGCAGGCATTCTGTTGTTGTGAAAGTGAAAAAAACCACAAAGCTAGAGCCTTAATCAGTGCAGTGTAGTGCAGTCTCCCTGGCACTGTGTTGGCACTGGTAAGGATATGGACTATAGTCTTGTTCTCACTGGTGAAGTTCTTCCACTAAAGATAGCATCAGCTCATATTGACTGGCAAGCCTAACAACAACCCCGTCCTTCTGTGGATGCATGTCCTAAAGAGGAAAGAAATACCTTTGTGATCTGCACAAAAGATACCACCAGACAGCTCTCAGTGATATTTTTATAATCATTTTTTTAGGATGTATTTTTGCTGAAGTGGAGGTACAAATCAGAATGGATCAAACCAGTGGTCCAAACCTCAGCTACTGGAGCGTGAAGAACTCTGGCTTCCAAAGAAGCACATTGTTGTTTTCCTGATTTCTGATTATTTATGATACTGAGCTATTTCATCTGACAGGTCACAGTAAACCTTTAGCCTGAGACACATTGGTGCTAAGAAGACTGCCTATATAATATTCGTTTAAAAACTGCCACGAAACTATATGTATAGTGCTGATACCTCAGGAAGACTATGCAAAAAGCCACTTGATCTGGCATAGGAGTGAGTCTTTAGTCCTGTTTACACGTAGCTGACCTAGGGTTAGAAGCATAAAAATGTTGAGGAACAGCAGAGAGATGAAATATGCTCTCTTGTCCCAGGCTGCTGAACTGCACAAGGACAAGGTTTCAGTGCCCAGCAGTTTAGGCTGACTGGTATTTTGCCTTTGAGTTTGCACTTTTGGAAATGCAGCAAGACATGAAGAGAGAACTGTGAAGAGGCCGTGTGGGGCTAATATAGTTTTCCTTTATTTCTTTCTCAGAGATGGTTTTAGAAGAAATTAAAAAGGATATTTGCCTAAAGGCAGACACAAGGCACAGGAAATTTAATCCTGCACGGCTAAAGTTTGGCCAAATTATGAGCATCTGATAACAAGGTCTTTTATATATAATGCAAAGGATTTGGCAACTTCAGCTATCAGCAGAGGAATACAGAAGTTGGGGACATCATATCTGTTGCTGGTTTATGATAGGCAGCAGCCAATCAAACCACAGGATTTTCACAATGTATACTGACAGCTAACAACAGCCCAGCTCATTAGAGCCCCTTTGACAGAAGAGAGCATCAACCCCATAATTGAGAAATAAGTGCATCACTCCAAGTCAGTAGTCCCTGCACTCTGTTGAGCTGAAGCAATTCCATCTCAGTATAATAAGGCATGAAGCCTAACATCGTGCACGCTAATAAAAAATACTATCTTTTTATAATGTGATCAAATTTGAGTTCCTGTTGGGGCAATAACCTGGAGTTTCCTGATATCTCTGTATTTAAAACCTCAATTATAGCTCTGCGTTCTGCACAGTTTTGCCTTGAATACATAACAGATGTTTATATTGAGATGAATGCTTTGTGGACCCAGAACTGTCATCAGACCTCTCATAATCACATTTTCACCTATGCATATGGTGTACACCTGTGGCTTGTTGGAATTGTACTCAATTGCAGTGTGGGAGGTTTAAAGACAGCACTTTATTTTTATTCTTTTGTAGTATTTTTCATTCACATTCTGTTATAATTTTTAATGGCGTTTTTTTTTCTTTCTTTTTTTTTTTATTTTTTTTTTTTTTTTTTTTTTTTTTTTTTGGTGTTTAGTATGTGAAGTAAATGCAGAAATACAAGAACAAGCGAGGTTCTTTGAAAGCTGCACATGCCTCAGTGTTTTGTATCGAATAATACACGTTTTGGTTAATAATATAATATATAATAAAAATATCATTTCAATACAGGCAATGTTTGAATGTTCTGAGGAAATGTCACAGAACAGTGGTAGATTTCTCTGTTGAAGATATACAGGATATTAAGAAAACCAGCCTAGAATACAAAGTAGAAGTAAATCATATACATGTGGATTTTAACGTTTATCTATTTTTGTAAAGCAAATACACCTTGAAATGTAATGCCAGGAAAGTGTTAGGATCTACTTTTCATTCCCCATATACACATACACATACTCACCTGCTGAGGTGTATTTCAACAGTGGTTTGCACACACCAAAACCACCTGACATTAGAACAACAAGGTATGGGATCTAGACAGCTGTAGCCCACCAGCTCTGTGTCTGTGAGACACAGGATGTTTTGGAAAACTGGATCTGTATTATTGCAGAACTTAGCATGAAATACAGAGCAGCTGCTGGGATGTGGGTGTTTGCCTGTGAAGACCAGTCTCATACAAAAAAGGCTTGATGCACAAAGAAACCAGTTAGTCCTGATGGGGCAAAAGGACCATCACAGGCTTTAACACAAGGATGCCTTTTCTTCGTTGCCTGCTTTTGTTATCAAATACCTGTTTTATTGTGTATCAGCTGTCTGCTTAGTATAGTCAGCTGAAGGAGGAGTCATCAAAATGAAGAAAATGGGGTAGGAGAAGGCAAATACAAAAAGAGGTGGTGAAAGTCTCCTAATTCCCAACAGGGAGCTTCACTAAGGCCTTTGCATGAGGACATGGAGAATGTGGAGGACAGCCTGTTAAAGAAAAATAATGAAATCCCAGTGGGTTCTTGCTTTGAATTTCAAATCTGAGTCCTGTGATTTTGCATTCATGGCCTTACTATTGGCTTAACCCAAGACCTAATGAAGCTGATAGGACTCCTTCCTCCAAAGTCAGTGGGTCAGCAACTAGTGCTCAAACAAAGCAGTTTTGAATCCCTGTGCAACTGTAGATAAGAGCAATTAAAGTAGTTTCTTTGGTTTGAAATTCCAATAGACAAATCCTTCTTTGAATTAATTAAAAACCCAATGAAGAATCTAAGGTAGCCCATCTTATCTAGCCCTTTAGCATAAACTCAGTATTAAATGATTTACAGGCTAAAATGCATGGCAAGTTCTTCAAAATGTTCTACATTGTAGGACTGCAATGTCAAAATTTCACAATCCGTACAATGAAGAAACACTTGGGAAACTTGAATAACAAGGATTACGGGTTTTGGGGTTTTTTTTATCATATCCTCAATTGTATCAAGCTACAGTACAATTATACATGGAATAAAATCAACAGTGAAATAATGGGTAAGAAAGATATGCTATAAACTTAGTATTAGCCTTAGTAGGTCTTCAAACCTTTTTTGCAACAGGATTTTCCAGTGTGTACGAGCAAGATGTAACTTCCTCTGAACTGTAAGAAATGCATCTCTGTAAGTCAAATAGGTTCAAGAGTACTTTAAAAGTTTTAAAAGTTTATGCTCTGTGGCTTGTTTGTCAAGATCAGCTCACAAATTGCTTTCCGTGCTCCTAGGCTTCCTTTGTGCACAGACAGTTAAGGAAAACAAACAACCCTAAACCCCAACCCCCCCAACAATCTACATTTATTATAGCTGTGTCTTTAAAAAGGAAATATAACAATGATGTCTAGCAGGGTTTTATATATAGTTTTATATGGAGAGCAAAATCGGCCTATCCCTAGAGGCATAACAAAATTTGATATGCTCAAGCTTTTTTCTGCAGGTGCTTATCTCTTTGGTATTTAATTTGCAACTTGTTAACCATTACACATGCTGTTTGCCATCTTCTGCTTTTTTCATATACAGTCAAATTAACTTTTTTCTCTTTTTACTAACAGAAACATGGAAAAGAAAGAAATTGTTATAAAATCTTCTGTCACTTACAAGCCTGAACCTCAGACTTAACCAGATGATCAAAGGACTTATGATAGGCAATAACAGATTCCAAGCATCCGCTTCTACTATAAACAAGAATTAAAGTCCATAGCTGGGTTCCAGTTCTAAACTCAGAGGAAATTTGAGGACACTTTCAGCATTCAGTGGAAGCCACTCTGTGAGCTTCTGACACATACACAGCCTTGTAAGTGAAACAGGGTTTTTAATACATTGTTTCAGTAATGAGTAGGATCTTAGGACCTGTTCTGAGATTTTTGGAATAGTATATCACATAAGTAAAGCTGTGACAGTGTTAGAAAAGTACTGGGAAGAACCTTGAAAAGAAAACCATTTAATATCTCTATAACAAAAGCAGAAAAGGTGACAACTTTCACCATCTTTGAAGTGTGAGCTTTTGCAGGGGTTGCTAAAAGAACATTGTATATGAATGAGTAGCAAAGGGAAGTCTTCTTATGCAAGCTACTGATCATTTTGCTTTGCCCATTTCCCAGTTAGTGACCTCTTTAATGGTTAATGATCTCCATCCGATCGGCAACTCCTGAAACTTAGGAAGCACGATAGCCCCTTCGAAAGTGGATAGCCTCTAGTTTTGAGCAGTTTTCTCACTTGGTTCTCCAGTGGTTCATTAGGTATATGCCTGCATGTATATGTACACTGCTTCTTCAAGGCACTACCACTATATACAGTATAACCATTGCTCCTGTAGGTTCCTCACTTTTGCAGCAAAAAATCTTCTTCAAGAGGTCACAGAAGAGTAGCATCATTTAATGTCAGTAACACACTGACTTCTTGGTATCTTCCTTCATTAACTTAATTTTTTTGTGGCCACTGCTACTTAAAAACACTATGCTAAATGGATTTATTAGAGGATATTGCTATAGGATGTGTGCTGTAAGGGTCATCTCTAATAATTTCTATTATCAACCTAAACAAATGTTTTTCACTGTGAGATGCAGAATTGTTTTAATGTTAAATAAATCCACCCTCTTAAAGACCTAAAGATCATAGAATATATAAAGAGATAATAATTATTTATCATCTGTCATATTAACTTATTTTCTTCTTAAGGTCATTATTTTATTTTTATTATAAAAGATGTTAATATTATATTATGATGTAATAATCTCATATATAATAACTTGGAATTAAAACTTCATTGCATCTAAAGGGGCCAAGAGGATCTGAACTTCTGTTGCAGTTCATTATCATTAAGCATCTATCTAAAAGGAAAATTAATACCCAGACTGACTTAAGTTTGTGGTATCTCAGCTAGTCACTTTGGGATAACATCTTCCCAAATCAATGAGCACAAGTCTAAATTGTGAGAGGAGTGACTGGAGAGCAGCCCTGCAGAAAGGGATCTGGGGGTGCTGGTTGGCAGCAGGCTCCACAGGAGTCAGCAGTGTGCCCTGGCAGCCAAGAGGGCAAACCACATCTGGGGTGCATCAAACACAGCAAAACCAGCGGTCAGGAGAGGGGATTATCCCACTGCATTTATCAGCCTCACCTTGAGCAGCTGGTGTGGCCTCACCTTGAGTACTCGGAGCAGTTCTGGGCCCCACAGTTTAAAAAGGATGTTAAGGCACTTAAATGCATCGCAAGGAGGGCACTGAAGCTGGTCAAGGAACTGGAAGGCATGTCCTGTGAGGAGCCGCTGAGGACACTGGGTTTATCTTCTCTGGAGAGAAGGAGGCTGAAGGGCAACCTCATGACTCTCTACAGATTCCCAAGGAAGTGAAGTGTAGAGGGAGATGCTGATCTTTTCTCCCTGGGACCCAGTGACAGGACATGTGGGAATGGCTCAAAACTGTGTCCCTCAGGGGAGGTTCAACCTCATATTAGGAAATAATTCTTTACCAAGAGCGTACTCAAACCGTGGAACAGGCTTCCTTGAGATGCCCCCATGCCTGTCAGTGTTGAAGAGGCATCTGGACAATGCCCTTAAAACATACTTTGTCATTTGGTCAGCCCTGAAGAGCAGGGCTTGATGATGGCTGGGTTTGCACAGGATGGCAAAACTCTATCCCTGACACTAGTGAGTCTCAAAGATGAAGTCCTCAGCCTTGAAGCAGGAAGTGCTCTGGAGCTAAGCAGTTGCAAACCCTTTTGATGTGAGCAATACCTGTCCATTGTGATGCACATTTTTTTCCATTGTACTCATTTTTCTTCCCTTGGAAAAAAATGCTAGAACAAAAGAGCCAGAGAACAACAGTACTCCATCACAGCAAAGGTCATCTGGCCCACTACTCTAATCACTAATGTGGAAGGGAGAGTATATAAGCAGTGCAGGTCTACTTCTGCCAGTGTCCTGGGAGTGCTCATAGGCCTCAGTCACTGGGACCAGCCTCCCCTGGGACACACAGGAGAAAAGGCAGTTGCCTTGCTTTAATAGTCCCTATGAACCTGGAAGAGAGCTGCAAAGAAGGACTGAGGATTTTGGCTTTTACATACCCACCTGAAACCACCTGAGAATGTCGGTGTGATGAAATTACTAATGATATTATTCAGACACAAAGGAACTTCACTGTTTGTTTTAAATTGATAAAAGACACTACAGAAAACACTCTTCTGGTACACACCTGGTAATTAGTTTGCAAAACTGCTGCAGAGTGTAGAAAGCTGACAGCTTCTGTCTATGCAGTTAAAGAAGGTCAACATTGTGATGCCAGCTCAGCTGGAAGAGACAACAGGCCCTTGCATGTGCTCAGCCATGGATCTGATCTATTCTTCTATTCCACTCCATTCCATTCCATTCCATTCCATTCCATTCCACAAAAGGGACTGAGGAGAGACATAGTTATTTTCTGTAATCCAGGAGTGGTCCAGAAAAACAAGGCTGAAGATAGCTACTCTGTAGTGAAGGGTCTGGGATGCTTAGCTGAAGCCCTACTAGAAAAGGCTTCCCATGTGCTGTTTCTTTATTTTGTAATGCAACAAGTTCCATAGAGGGAATATCTTGCTTTCCCTGCTGCCAGGTAACACTTGCAAATCCTCCAGAACTATTCCTCTCAATGAAAGGAGTAACATCTGCATCTGTTTTGTACATTAAATACTTGGTGAATAATAGGGAAAAAAGTGTGCAGGTAACAGGACTTTTCAGGATCGGTGTCAGATAGATAAACTTTTGATAAACTGAGCTGAGAAAGAGCTGGCCAGTGCTTCACTGTTACCAGTGCACCACAATCTCTAGTTGCAAAGCCCAGATCCTGCAAGAAGACTGTGACGCTTAGATGAAAAAGCACCAGCACATAGGCAGTGTCTTTTCAAGGAACTAGGGGTCAAGCTTAAAACAGATGAGGTAGGATTTAACAATAATATAACTCTTGCTGAAAGAATGGAAATTTTACATGATGTATGACTTCAAAAAAGGCACAGCATGTAAAGTCCTCTTGATCCTTTCCTGTTACTTTAGTTACTCAGACGACTTTAAATATCTAGACCTAAATCCACCGGCTGGGGGTAGTGATAGGCATCTGCTCTGTGGGATCAGCTCGATAGGAAATCACATACAATGATGTGTGTTCACAAATCCTCTTCCCTATCCAAGAGAAACATACTTGGAAAAACAACAGCATGCTGGATTCATACCTACCTACGTAAAGCAAGTCACTGATTAAGTGCCACTTAACAGTTCAGTAAATGCAGGGTTCTGTCTCAGAACAGATGTTGTAGCAGGGTTTGATCCCTTTGGAGGTTGTGTGTTCAACTTCATTACAAATTAGGACCACATTTTTGCTTTATGTACTTCCAGCATCAGAAACTATTCATTTCCGTGAGTCATCTTACTACTCCTTCAAATACCCAAACTTACCAAAAGACTTACCAAACTTACATAACCTAGAACTGGAGAGTAACAGCATTTCTAGGAGGTTTCTCAAGTCCTTTTCTCAGTAATCTATAATTTTAAGTTTGCCAGAAAAATAACAAGGCTGCTAGAACGCTTCAGGGCAACCAAACTGTTTTTGTGATGGCCACTGAAAAATGTTGATGTACATACACTTCAAATGACAGCATTTTTGCCCAGGGTCTCTTGAGGGCAAAAGTGCAAACAATCTTATCAGCAGTCTTCCACCACAGAGAAGACAAGAAAAAAAAGTACCAAGAAGGATTAAAAATTCAAGCGTGCTTCCCTTACTACATTTATTTTGCAAATATTTCTTCTCTGTTTGGCTGCAGAAGTGCTTTTAACCTTCCACCTGCTGCATTAAAACCAGTGAACTTGCTGTATTACAATTTTTGTGTGTAAAACAGGAAAGATATTTGATTACATTAATATTAGCCATCCAGAGTCTGCTATATGAAAGAGAGTGGATTAAATAAAAGCTTGCACTTACCTGAATTTACAGCTCATTGCTGCCATTTTCTGTAGTTCCACAATTACTGGAACTCCTCTTACTGAAGGAATTGGTGTAAGAAACCCAAAAGGATCTTATTTACCTCCTGACTAAGATGTCTTATTCTGAAGTAAGTATAGTTAGGGCTTGGGCTGCTTTATTCTGCTTCAGCTGTAGCCACCTAGGATCTTTATAAATACTGTATGACAACCAACATCCCACCCACCACCTCATTAATATCTGCTTGTCTTTGTATCACTGCTGCAATGCAACTTTGAGGTTGTCGCCATTGGTTTTTTATACCACAGGAAAACTGTAAGAGCAGGAAAGAGGGGGGAATACAGTCACAGATGTTACAGTTATTTTTTCCTGTAATGAGATCATGGATCACATCAAACATACTTTTAGAGCTACAGTGTTATCTTGGAAAGAAAAGAGTATCTTAATAGCATATCTTTTCTTTCTCCCTACCTAATTATTTAACAGTTAGTGCTACCCTGAAAGTAATTGTCTCTGTAATACTTTCTTACATGAAGGGAAGACTGAGGTATCCCAGCAAAACAGGGTCACTTTCTAGTTCTCAATGTCAAACTCAAAACAATGTCCTCTTTGAAAAGCCACTGAACAAAATATTGTTTTCACTTTTGTTCAGTGAGTAACTTCAATTTACTGTGAATGATGCAACCAAAAAATGTTTAAAACATGTTTTAGGCAATCTGGCAAAATGATTTAATCACTAATAAAATTAATAGTTATTTGATGCTTTTCCAAATATGTAGCCATTCTGTCCTGATGAAGATATTCCTGGAGCTCTCCTCAAAGCTCATCGTTTGAGGAGCAGTTTGACATTCTGAATTATGCTATTACCTTACTGTTGAAGAACATTTTATTTTAAAATAGCATTTTAAAAATATATATATTTTACGTATTTTGGGGTTTATTCTGCTATGGAGGCACAGGGAAATGTCTGCCATATTGTCAGTGTAAAGAAAGTTACCACTCTGACACTTCGGAGATGCGACAACACTGTTACAAAAGATCACGGGATTTTGAGAGATCTATTTCTATGGATATTTTGCAGATTAGAGTATACCTGAAGTGGCCCATGTGTTCCATGGCATTCGTACATCAGTCAGAAATAGAATCATAGAATCATCAAATGGTGGAAGTTGGAAGGGACCTCTGGAGATGGTCCAGTCCAACCCCCCTACCAGAGCAGGGTCACTCAGGGCAGCCCACACAGGAACAGAGCCAGGGGGGTTTGAAAGTCTCCAGAGAAGGAGACTCCACAACCTCCCTGAGTGGTTCCAGGCTCTGTCACCCTCACAGGAAAGAAGTTTTCCCTCATGTTGAAGTGCAACTTCCTATGTTCTAGCTTATATCTATTTGTCCTATCACAGGGCACCACGGAAAAGAGACTTGCCCCTTCCACTTGACACCCACCCCTCAGATATTTATAGACATTAATAAGATCCCCTATAGTACAGAGGAGTACATTAATAAGTACCCCTATGTAAGTACATGGGAGACTTCATCTTTTCAGTATTGCCCATCTTCTTGATAACCTTTTCAGCACTGAGCAGTTGTTTTTAATACGAGCACTGCTTTTGGTGTTTATTACATTCAGTCTTGACATTTTTTGTGATCCAGAAAGAGCTGATTCACAGAAAGCTCCTCTCAGCCCCAGGATAGCTATCTGGTAAGCGTAGTGCTACTTTTACTTCTCCTGAATGCTTTTCTGTGCCATAGAGTTGTCTTTAAAATACACAAAATGTGTCTGCTTGCTAGGTAATTTTGCACCCTCTTCTGGCCAAGACTTACCCTTTTTAGGCATAAATCTTCTGATATAGGTGAATTCAACATGAAGCTATCCAGCATTAATACCAACTGTTCACACTGAAAAGTGTACGTTGTATAAAGCAAACTCCTTCTTACCAGAGCAATCCTTAAACCACAAACCGTTCAGACCCTGAAGGTCAGCCACATTCTGCCCCGTTGTATTCAAATGCTGAATAGCTACATCTAAAGGAAAAAGGGTATGTTGGAATAAATACATTCTTATGGAACTGTCTTCTTTTAGATCTTCCAACAGTCCTCTTATCATCAAGCTAAGAGTCTTCTCTTTTCCCATGGTGAGGGACAAGATCCTTCTAAACTAGGCAAGTTTCTATGCTGGTTTTTTACCACCACCTATGTATCTTCAGCATGGGGAGAATGTGTCATTTATGAAAGAAAAACACAAACAAACCACTGTTCTTTTTTAACTTGTGCAAATATTTGAGGAAACCAGTGCTTTCTCCTTGTGTCCTCCTACACTCACTGTGTAAATATGAAGACAGCCGTAGCTCTGATGGCATAAGCAAGACGAGTTGAGCAGCTGATGCTCAACTGTGGGTTTCATCCCACTGAGCTCATTGAACCTCCGCTGAATCTCTTTAACTAACGGGGTTTCTTTCTGCCTTCTGAAAGGTCATGGGTATTTTACATCACTGTCACCTGAGAGACCTTCAATTTTTGCTGCCACCTCATTACCTGCAACAATTTCAAAAGATGCTCAATATTTACAGGTTGTATTCAGTTCTAATAATGGTCATTCATTTTTTACTTGAACAATGAGAGATTTCGTTAATTTGGGGGGTTTTTTTATACCTTGTGCGTGACCTAGTTTGTCATTTGTGATTCAGCATATGTCTTGAAACTATTCTCATTTTGACATTTCAATGCTTAATTGTATTTACTAGATGGTTCAAGTTCTTCACCTGTTTTTCCTGCTGCACTGCATATCATAGAATCATAGGATAGTGGGGGTTGGAAGGGACCTCTGGAGATGATCGAGTCCAATCCCCCTGCCAGAGCAGGGTCACCCAGGGCAGCCCACACAGGAACAGAGCCAGGTGAGTCTTGAAAGTCTCTAGGGAAGGAGACTCCACAACGTCCCTGTGCAGCCTGTTCCAGGCTCTGTCACTCTCACAAAAAAGAAGTTTTTCCTCATGTTGAGGTGGAACTTTCTGTGTTCCAGTTTGTGATCATTGCCCCTCATCCTATCACAGGGCACCACTGAAAAGAGCCTGGCCCCTTCTACTTGACACCTATCCTGCAGATACTTGTAAACATATGGATGACTTAAAGTTAGAGATAAGTAGAACCTTGAAGTAGAATCCTTATCTAATGGGCTACAAATGCAAAAAATCTTTTGGAAGTATTTGTGGAAATTGCACCTCTGTTTCTTGGGCAATCAGGGAAGCATTATTTGCTCTGATGATTTTGCAACTGAATTTAACACTAAAAAGGAATTATTCAGATGGCCAGTGCACAGGACACAGTACACGTGGAAAATACATTCAGGATCCAGGCAGGCAGCTGGACAGGCATTTGAAATAATCCAGTGGTCACAGCTAAAATATTGCTAAAATTTCTTGAAAGTAAACTAGAATTTACTTTGGTCATTTTGCCTCTTTTTCCAAAGGCACTAAACAGTAATTTTATCCATACCCTAGTGATACCCTAGTGATATTTTTTTTTCACTAATCATTTCCTATTCTTTCTCTAGACTGCAGGTTTTAAAATTAGGGGTCATCCCTAAGAAGTTCAACTGTATTGCCATCCTATCTTCCAGCTAGTCAAATAGCCTAAGGTGCTACTCAGCTGGATTAATACTGGCAGCATCTGGCTTTAATCAGTGGCATCAAATCTGTTGATTTTTTTTTCTTTCCAGAAAATCTTAAATCTTTGATTAATAGCAATCTTCTCAAGGAAGTGTCAAAGCAGGATTCAGGATTTCACAAACTGTGGATACTGGGGTGAAAAACAATCATAGTACAGTACTGGGTTTTGAAATAGAGGGCTTTGCAGATTAAGCTAAGAGAACCTCTAGTTCTCCAATTTATTGTTATCACATAGAATTGGTTGCCAATGCACATTTTTAAAGAGAGAAGTTTTTAGTAATACGTATACTTTTTGATTTACTATATGATAAATGGGAAAAATTATAATAAAATTTCTACTTTGCCTCTAAAAGACCTTAATTTTCTTTTGTTATCATCAGAAGAAATCTGTGGCCAACACCACTATCGGCTCCTGGCTCGCCTGTATTTTAGGTACACTTTAGTTTACTGTTGAGTCACTGGGGGTTCTCACAAAAAGTAGACTGCCTGGGACTGCAGAGCCCAGAAGTTATGGATGCTTTCCAAAGCCTCAATAAACTTTATACAGCAACTGTTTTCCTGCTATTCTGGATGATGGGGGCAGGGGCTAGAGTCTTGCACAGGATCAAAATGCCATCATTTTCACAACAGTAAATTTCACTGGTTCCAAGCTTGCTGCAGTTCCCTTTTTATTGCAAATACATCAAACTGTCTCTGATATATCTAGCATGTCAAGGCTGAAAAAGGTTCACACATCAGATGCTGACTTCGAGGGGGTGTTTAGAGGTAGGGGGGAAGTTGACATAAGGTACAAGCAGTCTTTCAGAGGCACTTAAAACATGCCATTTTTATGATCCTTTTTTTTTATTATTATTATTTTTGGTTTTTTAACAGACAATGAGGGACAGGATAGCAGTGTCAAGAAAGGTGGCTCTGTGCTCCTTTCACACAGGATCCCTTGATTTCTGAGGACCTGGACATCTCTCCCTGAGCACAAATCTTTTTCTTCCTTTCTTTATGAGCAGATTTTCTTGCTAGATAGATCAACTTACAGTTAATGACTACATTTCCATTACTGTTACTAATATTTGTAGTTATAATTTAATTTTTGCTGACAATTTTTTTTTCTCTTAAATGAAATTGTAGATTCAGCTATGACAGAAACTTTGTCATGTTTTTGAGAAGTCCGACTTTCTCTGTGCACGGCACATAGAAAATGTTCCGTAATTTCATAACATTGTATATACAAATGGTGCCTTTACCCCTTTAATGTACAGACCTTTCATTCACTCCCCATTTTCCTTCATCAACCTGACTGCAGGTGTGGTTCAGAAAGAAATATCCAGGAAAAAAATAATAAAATTTAAAAAAATATATATAAAATGACTTGATGAGATGAACCTCTCTTTATCCATTAACTTGTGCTTCTGAAACACCTATGGCTTCTGCCTCTCGTAGATAGTCTGTGCTATTAAATTTATTTGTTAAATTCATTGTCCCTCTTTGTCACACCTAAATGACAATATGTACATTCAGGCAGACAATGAGAAGTAAACTGATGGCTGTGACTCCCAGAGAGAAGTCACTGGCAAGCTGTCATGGTCAAATTTGGAGTAATACATGGAAAGTTCTTCTCTGTTTTACTGTAATTCTTTTTGTGGGCTTCGTATATCATCTGATTTACATCTGTCAAGGGATATTGAGAAACCAAGCCCACAAATAACAATAAAAAGTCAGCAGCCTAAAGCAGCTTTGACATAAAGCCAGGACAGACACTTGCAGCTGTGTTTTCTATATCTAGCTTGTAAGGGCGGGCATATCTGGAGTTCAGACCTTCAAGGAAAAATATGAGTGTTCCACTCTCAGAATCCATCTTTTCTTCTCACCGCCACTCCTTCCTTTTATAAATAGGGAGATATATCTCTGAAATGAAGATTTATCTGATGGTGTGGGCAAAGCAGTGAACAAAATATAGTCATTTTCATGGAAAAACTGCTCTATTAAACACAGATGACATGACCACAACCTTCCCCCCCCCCTATTAATCTATTAATTAACTATATTTTTCTCAAGAAGGCAATGTCCCTAAAGGGGAGGAAATATTTATGAGAGGTCCAGCTGACAACATCAGCAAGTGCATCAGTTAATCATATGTTCTGGGTTAAACAGCATTACTGTTATATAGATGCTAGATCTCTGTTCTGGGGCACATATGCTGAAGAGAAGGAAAAGACAGCACCCTAGAGAAGAATGAAAGGTACCATTATTATAACTTGTATGACAGCACGATCTCGTTGATTATTCTCAGTATCTTATTTCAGTTTCTGTTTTAATTTCATTTACTAAAAATGCCAGCATATTTTCTAGGCTGATTGCCACTTACAGGATTTAGTAATAGATTCAGAGTAATACTTAATTACTTCTGACTTTTTGTTATCTATAAATCTGAAGTTCATGAAATCAAATTTTTTAGTGTCTTTTCCCTCTCCTTTACTGTCACTTCTCACCCATTACCAGCTAGTAACTTTTAAGCTTGGGAGGTTAGATTTCCTATTTTACCTATGCTCTCTCCACTTGATAAGCAATCTGAATGGAATAAAGAAGTAAAGACAATTTTAAGTAGAACAGGGGGGTGAGTGAGGAAAGTAAACATATAATTCTGGATTGATATGAAGGATAGATTCAAAGGGTTTAGGGAAAGACAGATTCATTTGATGAACCTCTATGACTTTGTATCTCAGGGCAGTAAATTTCACCCTAGTGTCTTTATATTGACCCTATAACTTCCAATTGCCTAAAGCCAACATTCCAAAATGACAAGAAGAAATAGGGCAACTCCATCTCCACCGGTATTCCTTTCATTGTGCAAATATCTTCACTGTTATGACACTTTATTTCATATTAAAATTTGGTGGTGTCAGAGAATAGTAAACAGGTTTGGGTTGGATGGAACCTTTAAAGATCATCTGGTCCAGCTCTCTGAAACTAGAGACATGTGCAACTAGAGCAGGTTGCTCAGAGCTGTGTCCAATCTGACCTTAAATGTTTCAAGGGCATCAACGCCCTCTCTGGGAAACCCATTCCAGTGTTTCACCACATGCTTTCTAAAAGATTTCGTGCTTGTACCTAGTCTGAATCTACCTTCTTTTACTTTAAAACCATCACACCTTGTCCAGTAGCAACAGGCCCTGCTAATAAGATTATCGCCATCTTTCTTCCCCAAAAGTCATTTTCCAGCCATTGGATAATGCTGCATCTTTTTCTGCTAGATTACAGATCTTCTCAAGACATGCCATTCATAATTTCAGAAATGGATAAAAAATGTAATGGTAGGCCCTTAGCAACAAGGGCTTAACAGTTAACTAACTAACTAACTAACTAAGCTCCATTTTAGGATCTTTGTAGAGCTAACTTTGTGCTTGGCATAAGATAAAGTTCCACAAAACATCTAAAATGAAACCTGAACAACCTAAAACCTGCCTAGTTTCAGGTCGCACAATAGATTCCCAGCACAGACCAGGTGACAGTCATTCATTTAAGCCCAACGTCAGGTGAACAGTCATAGGTCTCATTTGTAAAAAGACAGCCAAGCTAGGGTGCCATGCGCTTTCATAGTTATTGCCAGGTAACACTGCACAAGTACATACTTTGCACTTATGTCCTATCACTGTTGAAATAAAGAACAGGGAACACTCTGTGTATTAGCTTTGAAGGTCGGAAGGGTCCACTAGATCATGTGGTATGGGCTCATGTATATCACAGATCATAGCTTTCACCTAAATACTACTGGATTAAGAGCAGTAATGTGTGTTTGACAAATGCTTATTTTCCAGAGAAGGAACTAGTCTTGATCTGGAGAACTCAAAAGATGGAAAATCCAACAATTTCCGATGATAGTTCTAGCTTTCAATCACTTAATTGTTATTAATGCATGCCATATTTTTAATTCAAATTTGTCTTTTTGCTTTCATCCATTAGTTTTTGTCATGCTTTTCTTCATTAGGTTAATGAACAATTCTATTTCGCATTTTATCCCTCTCGTGTCTTACACACTGGAATCGAGTCACCTCTCAGTATCTCTTCTGATGAACTAAGTGGGCACAATTACAGTTTCTCAGAGTAAGGTATTTTATTCTAATCTCAACAGCCATTTTGCTTTTGACATGAACCTTAGATTCGCTTGTCCTTGGTGATTTGTCACTAATAATTTATCATAGTTTTTGTCTCCAATGTTTTCTCACACCACAATGCAGCTAACTTCATCTAGCTTTTTCCAGCTGCAATATGCACATTAAATTATAGGGGGGAAAAAAGATATAAAGATTCAAGGCATTTTGAAAATTACACGAATGCAAAAATAGGCTACATATTAAACAAATAATAATAATTTGGATGTTTATAATTAATTTGCCTCAGCTTGCTCAGTTGAAACAGTTTTCCAGTGGGAAGTGGTTATCTTCCTACTGGCCACAGAATGACGTGAATACATGGTAAATACGATGTATTGCCAGGATAGCACATTCCCACTTTATGTACAGAAAACTCGCTACTGTGTGGGTGGAATACAACGGTTCCTATCTTTACTGAAAAATCAATTTCAGTATAAGGGTCACAGATTTAAGACCCTGCTTGTGTACATGATGAGTAACAGAGCTACCAAACAACACAGCCATGAGGAACTTACTAGAGAAAATTCCACTTTCGATTAGACACCAGAGGAAGGAAAATGTATTTGAGGCTTCGAAAAGAACTTTTGACCGCGAGAACTTGACAATAGCTCAAACGTAGCATGAGGTCAAGACACATTTCTTCACATAGGGACTCTATATTTGACCTCCTTGGCAGCCAATCAGTTATGTATTTTCCAAAGCTACTTCAGTGCAGTCTTCAGTGCATCAGAATGTTTCAAATTCAAGTTTCTGTCTGAAAACCATTCAGTAGGAACCCAAATGCAGCCAAAAACATCATGAGCAGAATTAGAGAATGTCACCACACATTATGTTTCTGACTTCCATATAGACATATGGAGGGCAACCAGCGGATCAGGGCAAGTCAGTATGGGTTTAGGAAAGGTAGATCTTGCCTGATGAACCTGATCTCCTTCTATGACAAGATGACCCGAGTACTGAATGAGGGAAAGGCTGTGGATGTGGTCTACCTGGGCTTCTGGAAGGCTTTTGACACTGTTCCCATTAGATTTCTAGTGGAAAAACTGTCTGCTCATGAACTGGATGAGAATACGATCTGCTGGATCAAGCACTGGCTGGACGGATGGGCCCAGAGAGCAGTGGCCAATGGTACTAAATCCAGCTGGCGGAAGGTCACAAGTGGTGTTCCTCAGGGCTCAGTGCTGGGACTGTTTCTACTGAACATCTTTATTGATGATCTTGATGAGGACATAGAGTCTGCCATCAGTAAATTTGCAGATGACACCAAGTTAGGCAGGTGTGTTGATCTGCGTGAGGATAGGGAGGCTCTCCAGGGAGACTGGGATAGACTGGATCACTGGGCACTGCTAATGGTACCAGTTTCAACAAGGCCAAGTGCCAGGTCCTGCACTTGGGTCGCAGCAACCCCAAGGAATTCTCCAGGCTTGGGGCAGTGTGGTTGGAGAGCTGTCTAATGGAGAAGGACCTGGGGGTTCCAATTGACAAGCGAATGAACAGGAGCCAGCAGAGTGCCCAGGTGGCAGTGAACGCCAAGGGAATCCTGGCCTGGATCAGAAACTGTGAGCAGCAGGAGCAGGGAGGGGATTGTCCCCCTGTGCTCAGCACTGGGGAGGCCTCACCTCGAGCACTGTGTCCAGTTTGGGGAACCTCAGTCCCAGAGAGATCTCGAGGGGCTGGAGCGGGTGCAGAGGAGGCAACGAAGCTGGGCAAGGGACTGGAGAAGAGATCACATGAGGAGCGTTTGAAGGAGCTGGGCCTGGTTAGTTTGAGGAAGAGGAGGCTGAGGGGAGACCTCATCACTCTCTACAGCTCCCTGAAAGGACACTGGAGAGAGGCTGGTGCTGGGCTCTGCTCTCAGGTGATTAGGGACAGAACCAGAGGGAACGGCCTCAAGCTGAAACAAGGTAGGGTTAGACCAGACACTAGGGAAAAATTCTTCACAGAAAGGGTAGTGAAATATTGGAATGGGCTGCCCAGGGAGGGGGCTGAGTCCCCATCCCTGGGTGTGTTTAAACATCTCTTGGATGTGGTGTTGGTGGACATGGTCTAGGGGTGAACTTGTAGAGTAGGGTTAATGGTTGGACACGATGATCCCAAGGGTCTTCTCCAACCTAAATGATTCTGTGATTCTTGCAATAGCAGTGCCAGCAGCTATGATATAATGATCACATGATGCAATGCAATGACAGATTTGTTTTGTTCTAAGGTCTTCTTCCACAAGCTTCTGAGAAAAAAACCTAAAACCCAGCAGGCTGAACATGCAGAAAACAAGAGCTCAATGGTTTGCACAGTACTAACTAAGCATCCTTAGCTATCACTGTTTCACTTGCTAAGTGCTGCTCAGCATCAGCAAAAGAAATACTTGAAAGCCATCAATGGACTTGCAACCCTTCATGCCAGTTTCCTGACAATCTCCTAAGGCATTCACTTACTTTAAGTCAATTAAGTTACACTG
This sequence comes from Todiramphus chloris collaris, assembly GCA_025345505.1. Taxonomy (NCBI): domain Eukaryota; kingdom Metazoa; phylum Chordata; class Aves; order Coraciiformes; family Alcedinidae; genus Todiramphus; species Todiramphus chloris. Next base: position 10,394,020 of record JANVCC010000270.1, read on the forward strand.
GATTTCCACATTTTATTAGAAGACCACTATGATCATCTGCCATGTGAAATTACAAGACCTGGAATGACAGAGTCTCAGGACATTAACCATTGCTAGGTGACAAAATGTTGACTTGAAATATGGATAACTGTGTACTACCTGTTATAATACCATACCTATTTATTTACACAGGCAATGCCAGTTGATTAAATATGCTCATTTTATGAGAGACTATTAAGAAAGGAGAAAATGGAGTGTTTTGTCAGTTCTAGTTCTCTGGTTTCTTTCTGACCTGACACGTGGTCAGGTGTATAAAGGCCAACAAAACAGATCTATATCTTTATGTTCTAGTTTGACAGAAGAGAGCATCAGGCAGGTAGATCAAGACCAAATGGGCTATGCTTTAAGTAACTAAAGAAAAATATGACATTTAAAAGAACAAGTCCCAAATTTATAACTTCCTCTCCTCCTCCTCAAAAAATAAAAAGAAAAAAATCAACACCATCTCTGATGGTCCTTCATATTGACACTGAAAAATGCAGGTGTTCAGTTTATTTTCTGTATAAGATACTTACTATAGTGGTAATTTACAAAGGTAATGATCACTATGTTTCCTTTCAACAATGTATATATTTTGGTCTTCAAAATCAACTGTTTGCTTTCCTTATAATTATCTGCTTTAATGTTTCAGTGGTATTATTTGGGGTAATTTTGGATGATTTTTACATCTTTATGAAGATTCTACTGCAGCTTGAAATTGTGGAAATAAAATAGTGTCAAATTCTCCAGAAAAATATGACAAATAAATATCTAAATGGATTTAAATGGTCACCCTGAGAAAGAGGAGGAGGTACTATATTTTCCTCCAGCTGCATTTTCATTCCTTTCCCCTTGGAAATATTCCCATTTTAATGTCTTCAAAAGAACCGTTTGAGAGGTCATACAAGGACTAGCACAGAATTAAGTGTACTGTGACATGCTTAAAGCCCCACACTTGTCCCAAACTCCCATTTACTAACTCCCTTTCTCAATCCAGCCAACATTTTTTCTTTCATGAGTTAAATTCACAGCATTAGCTTCCAAACACTATCCCCAAACAGCAGATTTCCACAAATGTTTGTATTGACAATGATCAACTACACTGTAAAAGTTACCAAAATAGAGCTTCTTAACCCACCGATTTCAAGCTTGGAGCAGAATTTTCTTCTCTTACACACAAGCCCTGTTCCATAAAATGTCACACGTATTACATTTGTTTTGTGAAATGTATTATTTCTGGAGATTGTTGTCAAAATTATTTAACAAAAATACCAGTAATCATCTTTTAAAATATGTTTAAAGTATCCAGTGGGATTATATTAAATGATTTTTATTATGTATTACAGATTTTTATTAGGTATTCCTCCATAAGGAAGTAACCAACACAAACCCCAGACTTAACTTATCTCCAAAACAGTGACCTGTGGGTTGATCTTTAGTAATAATCCAAGATTTGCCAGAACAGATTATACTAATTGTCAGTTTTTCCTAGGATCGCCCTTCCTGCAGAGGCAAATGCTTGTGCTGCAGGAGAGGATGAAAATCTTTTTATGTATTTGACTACCGGTACAGTATTTCCAATGACAGGTAAATATTTGATACCCTGAAGTGCTGGATTTGACTGTTATTAGTTTTGATTATGTAGTCACAGATGTTGTTGTTAGTCAAAACACAATACAGTCCTTCTCTTCAAGCAGTTCCAGCAAATTCCAGTGACCTCCACTGACAGAAAATACCATGATGACTAAACTCTGTGTAAATGTTTCTTTTCATTGGCTTTAAATATAAACCTGTGATGCAAAAGTCCAAAAGCAGAGCTGGATGATGCATCACAGAAGAAATGACTGACAAGAAGTGTCAGCAAGAATTTGAAGCAAATAGTCCTGTGATTCCTCAACCAAGTTCTCCTTCATATTAAACTGTTGTGTGCTTTTTTGTCTCCTAGCTCTAGAGTGGACCATGAACAGAAATATTACTGCCCCAATACAATTTTGTGCTTATTTTGGGACACTAGAGAAGAACAGAGAACTAGAACACAGTTTGTCAGAGTCTCAGACCCCCTCAATTCTCACTCACCTCGTAAGGAAATGACACTGAATCATTCCTGCTGTGTTGCTCCCACCAGTAAACAACATAATAAAGAACATTTGATTACACAAAACATGTTTGTGTAGCAGAGAAGACCCATCTACCACATAGTTGTTAAGATTGTAAAGTTACTCTGAATAATCAGTCATTGTTCACTTAAAGGGATGTTGTTCACACAAAAATGAAAACTGAAAAAAAAAGCTCACTCCACCACCCTCGAAAACATTTGGCACAACACCTTCAGATTATAACAAAAGACCATTAACAAACCTGATGTATTTTAGATGTTTCAGATGCATGTTTCTGCTTCACTACTTCTCTTGGACTCCAAATTGATAAATCCATGCTTAAGGACTTGCCCTGGTGAAGTCCTCAGCTCGACTGGGCAACGTTATTAAATTAAACTAGGATGGATAGTTTTGCCATCAGGTTTGGGTTCATTTCACCTTTAGCTTTTCATAAACAACACAATAACAACAACAAATCACTCTTCCTGGATTATTTCTCTTTTGATCAAACATGTGATTCATTTTTTCCCAACTAAAAAATTAGGGAAACATTAATGGAATTGTTTCTGTTTATTCCTGCTGGTGTGGGATTCTCTTTTGAAAGCACACTAAACCTGGGACTACAGGAGTTTCACAGGATTCCTTTAACACACAAAATTGGTCTAATAAAACTCAAGTGTAACTCCTGGTTACAGTAAATGTCTTCAGGGATACCTTGTTTTAAGAGTTAGCATCAGCTATTTATCCCTTTAATAAATGTACTGACCTTTTCCCAATTTCTAAGAAGAAGTAGGCCTGAAGTTTCAAAGTTATTTTAAGAATAAACAGTTAGGGAACCTCTGCAACAGAGACTCTTCACTTCAAAATGTAACAGCAATGGCTAGGTGCAGGCAGAGAGCACCCAGGAAAAAAGAGAACTCTTCCGTGAGTTTTACTGCCATCTAAAGTCTCTAAGTGGATGACCTGGGGCATAAACTCAGATTCTTTTCTCTTCCTTTATTTCATTCTTTTTCTTTTTATTTAAATCAGGATTCTAGTAAACAGGACTTCTGGGCCTCAGTGAAACGCTCTTCAGTTCATCAGGAGAAAAAGTTATCGATTGGTTTCGTTTATTTAATTTTATTTCTGTAGAGAATTTGGCAAGTTCTATGCAAGTAAAAAAACTATAGAGGAACAGTGTTCAGCTTCAAAGAGCACGGAGGTTAGGAGGGTGAAACGCAGTTTACTGTATGGAACCTTTTTTTTTTTTTTTTTAATTTGCCTTGATGGAAGTTGACAGCTCAGCCTGTATTTCAGCTCTGTCCACGGGCAGTGAAATGTGTGAGAAACCAATACTCTGAAAATTCTCATATGCATATGAAAAATCATGGTATGAAAAGGGGCCAAGGGATTAGGACAAGATAAATTTATACTAAGCTTTACACATTCCATTGACAAATTTGCTGTTTTTGCGTTGTTGCCTCCGACCTCCTGGTTACCGAGGGGATGACATTAAACTGGGAGAAAATGGCTTATTATGTGTGATAAATTCAAACAAAGATGACGCACTTTACCCACCAAGTATATCTAAGAAATTGTGAGGAAATGTCAAGCATTTCAAAAGAAAGCTGCCGTAAATTCTGATGCCGGAGACTTTAACGAATTTCTGCCAGAATAGAAAGGTCTCTTTGTTCGGACTCAGCTGACACTCAGCGTGTGGAATATTATGAGCTTGAGGGTCACATAAAAGCTACGGGAGAAAGAAAGAAAACTGTGGATGTGACAAAACTCAGGCACTAGAGGGCTAAGAACTGGCACGAAGACTTTGCATTGACTCAGTGCAAGCAGAACATGGGAATCAGCACTTCTGCATCTAAAAAAGATTCAAAACAGTAACACCCGTCCTCTTCTTCTCACTCTCTCTCATTCCTAGTGCCCCCAGTACATGCACTTGGTCTTTAGGCAAGACTTGATTTGTCCTGTTTTTATTTTACCTCGTGTTACAGTAAAGTTTAGGAGAGAGGAAAGATTGTGGGAAAAGGGTGGGGGGATCCAGATGCCAGAAAACCTTCTGTCCTGCTGATGTTACATAATTGATGAACAAATGATCACACGTTGTGTCCCTGATTCAGGTCAGGAGGTGGCGGGAGGAGGAAGTGCTGTCAAATGTTTGAAAGAAAAAGGAGGTAGAGGAGTAGCAATAAGACCCCCTGCCACTGTGGCAAATTAGCTATTTCACAGCGATGTTTACACTATATAGTGCTTTTCACATGCTGACCCCTTGGGTACAGGCAAGATGGAAAAGGCAAAAATTGCAAAAATTACAAAATGATAATCTAAGGAAGTGAAGAAGAGCAAATGAAACAAATTTGGAGTTCTCTCACTCCCTTTCTGCTTCCATACACCCAGCAGTACTGCATGTCATGGATGAGAGCTTGTGGTAGCCTCCTCACCCCCAAAACCACATCAGCTTCCATGTGGCTTTGGAAGGGTTTTTAGTAATGTTACCTTCCAGTGGGGGAGCAGAGTGACAAGACACACTTGATTTGAAATGTTTACAGACTGCATAGCTAAAAAAAATCAATAAGTAACTGACAATTCATTATGGAGAGAGGTCGTTTTAAACTTACAACTTTGTTTTAAATTTAAAATATCCTTCCTCTTATTTATTTATTTCAAGAAAAATAGTAAAATAAGAAAGATAAAAGGGAAAAATAACACCAGAATCAACAGCACTGCATTTCTGCTCCCTGGATATCCCTCAGACAGTTCAAGAGATATATTTCTGCCAGAATAAGCCACCTCTTTTGGAGAACAGATCCAGGTGAGTCTTGAAAGTGTCTAGGGAGGAAGACCACAACCCTCTCTGGGCAGCCTGTTCCAGGCTCTGTTAACCTCACAGTGGAGAAGTTTCTCCTCATGTTGAGGTGGAACTTCCTGTGTTTCAGCTTGTGACCATTACCCATCGTCCTACTACAGGGCACCATGGAAAAGAGCCTCACCCCTTCTACTTGACACCCACCCTGCAGATATCTGTAACCATTCATAAGATCCCCTCGTGGGTTTCTCTTCTCCAGACTAAACAGCCCTAGGGCTCTCCGAGTTTCCACACAAGAGAGATGTTCCAGTTCCTTCATTGTCCTCGTAGCCTCTGTTTGACTCTCTCCAGTATTTCCCTGTCCCTCTTGAACTGGGGAGCCCAGAACTGGACACAACACTCCAGATGTGGTCTCACTAGTGCAGAGTAGAGGGGGAGGAGAACCTCCTTTGACCTGCTGACCACACTTTTCTTTTTGCTCCCCAGTATTCCTTACACCCTGAAAAGGGAATGTATGCACTATGTAAAACAGCAGATTCCACTTCTCCTTGGGATTTATCCTTATCAATGAAGTAAATACTAAACAGAACAATGCAAATTGCAGCTGAGGTGTTCCCGTCCATAAGATTTTTTGAGCAGGTCTCTCTGCTCCAGCCCAAAGGTCCCTCTGCCCGGAGAGCCACATCTCCTTCTTCCCTGTCCACAATGTGTCAATAACCATCAGTCAATGGCTTAACTTGGACATCTCAAACCTGTCAAGAGAGAGGATCAATGGGAGAGCCTATAGCCCTGTGCCACCCATGTCTTTTACCCTGCTCTGAGTCCTGTAGTACGAGTCCTCTCTAGAGAGTGATATGCAAAATTTAAATAACTTGCATATTGTCCCAGAAAGGCATCTTTAGTCTTTGTCACTACAACAGTTGTTATATACCATTATATGGGCATTCATACACAACTAGGCTATGCAAATTACATGTGACCATATGCTTAATTAGAAATAGGTGTGTATTCCAGTATTCATGCCTGACACTTTGAGTCTGTAGATATTCCTAAAATGGACATGTGAAAAGGATGAAAAATGATGGACCTGAATCATCCTGTCTCCTGCAAAAACAAAGGCAGTCAGTGAAGCCCACGCTGACTGACAAGCATTGATGACAATGGGAGCATTACCCAAGGCTGAAGTGTTTTGATATTCCCACCTATAATGACTGACTGGAAAGTTGCCAGAATTCATGAAAATATGTTCTTAATTTTCTTTTTCTGCATTATCAGCCTAGCATTGTGATTCATAAACTTACTATTTTAATACCATTAATAAAAGAATGAACAGCCCTCGTACCATTTACTTTGACATGAGGTTAAATATAACCCTTCCCTTACTTACGGAAAACCCATTAGCTTTTACAGACATTGCACATTTTATGTGTGATGGTTTAGCAGAACACAATTTGAGTTTTAGGATAGAAAGCCCAAGTATCTCCATTTGAACTGACCCATCTTCCAGCTTCATTTGACGGGAACAGAGTCCTCTTCATTTACTACTTTATTACATTGGCAAACAAATCTCTTCATCCCCTGCTAAAGAAGACTTTGTATAAAAGACCACATTTTGTTTGCCAGCCTGTCTTTAGGCACTTAAATATTATTTTTAATTCTCCAGTTCAATCCTTCCTCAACAACTGCAAGAGCTGAAACATCTGTCATTTCTCATTCCAACAATCCCTAAAGAGTCTTGTCCTGAAATAAAGAAACACAAAGGCTGATTTTTATCAGTGTTTTTGGCAAGATGTGACCACAATGTTTTCTGCAACTCAGAAGCCTTGACATTCTTTCAAGTGAATTTCTCTAAAGTCACAAATTGCACCCCTCTGTAGAGCAGGTACCACTGAGAACATTTCCCCAACTATCTTTACTTAGACACATGCATATAGAGAGCTTACAGGACCATTGACAATTTTCTTGTCCAAAGCCTGCAACAGGTTTTCCTAACGAGGAATTTTTTTGTTTGTTTTTGAGATTAACAATTAATAAAGTAATGGCAGGGGTCAGAAATCAAAGTTTCAGTTCTCCATTTAACTCCAGAGTTTCAGCATTAAAAATATTGCAGACTGAGAATGTTTGAGGCAAGATGAGGAGTGGGTTGTACTGCTATCTTGTCCTTCCTAAATATATTAAAGAACAAAAGACAGCATTTTATCCCTCCCGATACCCATTGTTGTGCCTAGGGATAGTACTGATAGGAGAAAGAAAGACAACTTCTTTATGTGGTTAAGAGCAGTCAGAGCCAAAACAGCAGGGAGATCATTAGCAAGGATGGAGCTGGAATGGCAGCGAGAAGAAAATGAGGACAAAATACTTCTGCAATTTGCCAGTAAGCAAGATAAGTGGCTTAAATTAATTACTTGCTCTTGCAATCCCTTCTTTTATATACACTTTTATAGATACATTATTTACATTTAATTTCTTCACATTACTGTGATAACTCTACAAAGGATCAGTGCTCTGAGTGACTGCACCAGAAACTAAAATCATAACTGTATTCATACTTCCTTTGTCTTTCCCCTTCTCAGCAGCCTTCCGTTAAAAAAGAAAACCAGCAGACCAGGGAAGACGCTGTTTGCCTCACCCTTGCCTCCTTCTCAGTCACAGTCTCCACCCCCCCTTGCCTGAAACTGATGACAGTGGCCACCCTGACAGTCCCCACCCAGATGGATCTGGCTCCCTGCTCTCTCTTTTCTAGTCTGGTGCTTGTTGAGGTCCAGGAGCTGTGCAATTGAAGGCACAGGAGAAGCAAGTTCCATCCTCATTTCTGCTGTCTGACCCACTCTGAGCCACAGGAACCAAAACAGCCTTTATGTCTTCTGTTTTCCTTATACAAATCCTGTAGCAATTTTCTTAATCTCCTCTAGAAAGAAAGTTCTGGTTTGAGAAAGCATCTATGTATCAACAAGAGGTTTAGAGCAGAAAGCACCAAATACCTCTTAATAATCAGTAATGCTACCAGACCTACCTATAATATTTTAGGATTAATTGGAATTACACAAAGATAGTTGTGCTTTTTTCATTAAAAACAAGAACATTTGTCTCTGATTTTTTTTTTTTTTAACTAATATTTTCCAGTTTAAGTTGTTCTAATCTAAATATCATTGTCAAATAACAGCTGGGTCATAAAATATCCAATAAAAGTTGAAGAAGAGTGATATTCTAATTATTAAATGGAAATACATCTCCAAAAGGTGATCTGACTTCTGAGAAAAAGTGCCTATGCCTTAAACTTTGGGCCTAGTGGAATATCCATATGACTCATCATTAATGCATTGGGGGCAATGTTGCTGTTTACAAATAAATGAAAAGAAGGCCTCCATTTATTCACCTATCAGGCCCTATATTGTAAAAATGTCCTTACTACAAAGAAGAAAATACAGAAACAAACTGTTCAGTGCTTGTACTAAAAGCAAGAACATTTATTCTTATCTTTCATAGAAGGAGCTGAGGAAGACAAGGGAGGGATGAGAGTCTCATGTTTACTCAGTTGCCTTTTATTTAACAAAAGTCCCTGATGTTGCAGGACACCAAGTTGTTGTTTTTGTTAAATAATTAAGGCTCTCTAGGAATCTGTTTCACAAGCCAGGTGCAAAATTAAAAAGTTCCCGGCAGGAAACAGGAGATCACTGTACTCTTGAAAGCAAGTAGATACCAAGTAAAGATTATGTAGCAGTACTTACTAAATTTTTTAACGCCTTCCAACTGAAGCTGAAGCAATGAAACAAGGCGATTACACAAGAGCAACACAGAGTGAGAGATGTCAGTGGTCATGCCCTGCCAATAATGTTCTGGGAATTAAGTGAAGTTCCTGATAAGGTGAAATATTTTAGAAAAAAAACCTTAAAATCATCATCTGCATACCTACACTTTCATTTTAAATCATGCTTGAAGCACCCTGTATCTGACTGTGGCTCACTTTCCACGAACACACGTCACCAAGATTTATTGGAGAAAAAGTCTTAATGAAAGCACATTTCAAAATCTCCTGGGTGAGCTATCACAGAAGCTTCATTTTATTTTCTTTTTCTAGTCTTTCTGCCAGTATGCAATGTAATGAAGAAGTTCAGTCAAAAGCCTCTAAGTAAAATGCAAATAGTAATTGTGTTCTTGTTGTTTAATACTGATGCATTAAATAAAAAGATATGACATTAAGATGTTCAGCACCTACTGAGAATATTTGAAATATTGGAGACACTCTTCAGCTACTCTGAAAATTCTTGAGCAGAACTGAGGCTTCATACGGAATTAGGTATTCACCTAGAAAACTGCAGCTATTTTACAAGGCATTCGGTAGCGAGAAATACGGTTTCACCTATTGCAGATTCAGTTTCAGTCCTTCTCTTGAAGTACAATGCACTTGGCCACATGTGATTGCCTCAGTTACGGTTTCATGGTCACTTTAACATAGCATCAAATTGTGCTACCACAAAACGGTACAGCCCTGCTGCTACATCCTTTCTGCCATGATGCTTAGGAATTACAGAGAATATCAAGGGGAGACATATTCATCTTCACCTATACCACAGCCTGCCACAGTGAGCAATGTAATAAACCATTCTCCATTCTCACTGGCAATAACTGACCAGTGTGTCTAAAAGACCAATGTGTCTAAGCTGCAAACAAATACTGTCAGGAATGGTTTATGTACTGTTGATTCTGCTTTGGCGTTGAGAGATAGGTCAGGTGACCTCCTGGGATCTTTTCCAGACCATTTTTTTTTATGATTCCATGTGTGTGGAATCAGAAATAGGGATTATATTCCAGTATAAATCCATGGAGCAGCAAATTCACCCCAATCTGTACTTTAAAGTAGATGTGAATGATGTTTGCTGCTCCTTGCAATAAAGGGAGATGGTAGAACCATTTATAACTTCCTCCTGCTTGCTTTCCTACCTTTTGCCCCACACTGAAGAGATTGAAATCAACTGAAGAACCATGGCTTTCTCAGACAGCAAACAACAACTGATATTTGTTCAGACTCGGGACATGAAAGTTACTTCATTTTGTGCATGGACAACTAACAATAATATAGGCTTAGAATTAAAAGCATTAAACGTAGTCTGTTTTTTTCTTGATGAAATAAGAAAAAAACTCAAAACACTGATTCCTCTTTGACATTATTTTATGATTTTTCTATAGGTAAAATTTAAATCAGAATGCTCAGTATCTAACTTTTTTTGTCCTCAAAAGGCAATATCCTGAACTCTTCTGAAAAACTTTAAATCACATTTGTGCAAAAAACTATGCTAAAAATTGGTACTAATACATATATCGCAGATTTTTCCTAAGGCTGGTAAAATCTTCTTGTCAATCATAACAACCAAAAGGATGGTTAGAATCAATATTTTAAACAGCTACATAAATCAAAGTCTCTATTTTAAAGCAGATGTACAGATGTCATACTTACACAATTAAAAACCTTGAGTAAAAACAGATATTCTTGCATTTCAAGCCATTAAGACCTATACAGAAAGCATTCAAACTTCATGTTACCTCTTCAGTAGCAAGAACAGATTTACAAAACAATACAGTTGTAGTATTACAGTATACAAATCCTGCAGCTCAAAGGAAAATTCTGAGTAGCGAATTCCATTTAAAATCTTAACTACCCATATATCATTTTTTTTAGTTGTTGGGTTTGTTGCTTTTTTTCTTGTTTTGCTTTTAGTAATTAGTTTAACAAAAAAAAACCTATTTATTTTCTACTGTCTGTTTAGAAAGTTCAAACATGGTTTCCTACACCCTAATCATTCAGAATGGATAATGATTATTGACAGATATTGAAATGAATTATGGCTCATGTTCTCAAAACCAGTTTCCCATCAACATGAAATATGATTTTGCAGTTGATGGTCTTCAAACCCAGCGTGAAGGGGTTTTTTTTAAAACCCTGTCCCTACGGGCCATTATTAACTTGAATAAAATTTTACTAACATGTAGCATATAATTTTTCATAACACTGTCACACACAACATCCTCTGGAAATTAACAACCTATCATATTAATGTTCCAGGTCCTTTCATGATGAATCCTTTCTCAGAATACAAGTTTTCATGGAAGTTATTTCTACAGTATTAAAATTCTGAAGCATAGGTGAACATATGAACAGAACACTTAATAAGCAATGCAACCTGTACTTGAAATTACATTTGAGCTTTTGATTTTTTTTGTCTCATTTCCCTCTTCAATTAGGTTTCAAAATTCCATCAAAATACTTAGAAAAAGTAAACACTATTGGTGCAGCCAGAGTATTCTTCCAAAATTTCAGTGACTATTTAGGTACAATTTTTTTTTTGTATATACATTCTACCTACTAGCACTAAAAATTTTTAGTAATTGATTCTTTTATGTGAATCTCAACTGATCTGCCCAGGCACCTCAGTGATGCTAAAAAGTTACTATATCATATATGAATATGATGGCAGGTTTGGAAAAGGAAGGAAGAAAGAATTCTGCATAATTTGTTTTAAATCTGCAGTAGGAATACCGGTAAGAAGGAACTGAGGAAATTTCTGAAAAAAGGCTTCTTTTCACAATGAATTAGGAACAGAATTGAATCATACCGATTCCTAGGAAAGTTCTAATATCTATCAAATTCCAAATAGCACTGCTTACATTGATTCCCTAAAATAGATCTCAACTGAAGCAATTTCTAAATAGTTATAGAACCAACTGACATGCTACAAATCATGTATCTTGTGTTACACAATTACATGTGTGATAGTCACGCTCTTGTGGAGTTTTCATTCACTGCACTCTGGGTGCCTCAAATCCCTTTGTTTCTCAAGGTCATCGTGACCAGACTACCTCTGTTGTCTTGCAAGTTCATCATCTCCAGTATCACACGCTCTTGTGGAGTTTTCATTCACTGCACTCTGGGTGGCTCAAAGCCCTTTGTTTCTCCAGGTCATCGTGACCAGACTACCTCTGTTGCCTTGCAAGTTCACCATCTCCAGTATCATGGAGACCTGCATCTCCAAAGCCAGACTTATTAAAAGAAGGCCTGTCATGTCTTTAGCAACTGCCTTTGCTCCATTCCATGTCATCTTCTCCTCCTCACCCATTTTCACCCATGAACTCCCCATAACATTATATTCATGATCTGGGTAAAGAATTTCTCTTTGTTGTCCTCCATAATGGAGAATAACTATGAGGAGATCAATGCCAAAAGCAATGGTCCTGATGCAGAGAGAGAAACTGGTTAAAACCTGAGGTTTGAGAGTGTTCATTCACTAACTGGAAGAGGCTGAGGTTGAAAGGGTGTTACACTCTGCTGTTGGGAACAATTTGGGGAGATTTTTTCAAAATGACAGTCTACTTGTTGACATTTGATGTGCCTTTAATACAACAGTTGGATGTTCACTGATTGTAACAGAAGTTATTTGAAATTGAGGAGGCTTCTTCCCCTAACAGGACTCTAATTTGTCCTGTAAAATGATTATTTGATTCTCAGTTATTTGGTAACAGGACTTCTAAAGAAGAAAAGAAAATTACTTTTGAAATATTAAGAACATCACTCTGCTCTTAACTATTATTATATGCCAAAAAAAAATATCCACAGATATATATTTTGGCAAGCATAAGAAGTGAGATATATAGTAAATCAAATCAATGTTTTAAAATGAAAATTTGGTTGAGGTTATGTAGCTACTGAAAAGGAAGTGTGATCCATGGCTGTTGTGAGCTCATTGTGCAGATGAGAGTATCATTGTCAACACTTCTTTCCCCTTCCTGCTAAGCTAGCAGCCATTCGTCACCTCCAGCTTCCATCTGCCACAGTTATTTTAGTAAAACAATGTCCATTCTAAAATGTTGAATAGAAAAGATCATATTTTCTTCTGTTAATGTTTTGTGAATAATTCATTCTACAGTCAAGACTGTGTGTGCCTAGTTTCAGCCTTGGAGGAATTTTTATCAGATGTATGAGCTCTGGAAAATAAGGGGTTTGTGGAAATGCTATCTTTAAATTAATTATAGCAGTGCTAGCAGGCACCATTATACTGTAATAGTTTATGAAAATTCCCAGATAGCAGTAGATTACATCAATTGTGATATGACTTTTTATGTTATGTTCTACAAATACTCATAATTTTTTATGGTTTCGATGTGACTTACATAAGAATCAGCACAGAGGATATGAGGGGGCAACTTGGGAGAAAGTAGCAGCAGCCACCACAGGCCGGTTTGGGTTCAGTGGTACTTTCTGAACCCTGCTGCATTTAGCCATGCTTTTTAGTTTTTCAAATTTTTTCTTCTCCTCTCGCCCCTGCCCCAGCTGACTGACATGCCAGGAAATAATTCTGTCTCTCTAACACCCAAACAGTCACAAAAGGCGACAGCACCAGCTGATTACTACAAAATGGCAATTGGTGTTCTCAAAAACAGCACACCTTTTTTTGTAGTGGAGAAATAAACATTAAGACTAGACTCAGCTTTCTAGCATAGAATAGAGTATTTTAAGGTGTAAGACTACACCTTTAGAGATACCTGTTCCAACTCCAGCTCTTTGCAGGTTCAATTAGATCAGGTTGCTAAGAATGTTGTCCAGGAAAGTTCTGAGTATCTCCAAGGATGGAGATTCCACAACCTCTCCTAGGCACCTGTGGCAGCATCTGATCATCCTCACGGTGAAGAGTTTTTTCTGATCTCTAATCAGAATTTCCCTTATTGCATTATGTGATCATTACATCTTGTCCTATCAGCATGACACTGCATCTTTTCCTATCCGTGTGCACCTCTGAGAAGAGTTTATCTCTGTCTTCTCTATGCCCTCCCATTAAGCAGCATAGACAGCAAAACAACCCCCCTCAGCCTTCTCTTCCTAACACCAAACAAACGCATTCCTCTAGAGTCTTCTCAAACTGCATGTCCTTCAGCTCCCTGAACATCTAAATGTCAATGTTTTCCTTGTATTGGGAAGCCTCAAGCTGGACACATGCCACATTCAACTTCTCCATCAGGGCCTCCAGGTTCTTTTCTGCTACTGTCTGAAGAGCAGCCTTGTCCTGAAGCTTATGAGGACACTTCCCTCAACTAAGTATGGCTCACAAATGTTGGTTTAACAGTATTGCTCCAGCTACAATCCCTGATGGAGGTCACTCTTAACTGGCTATCAGCTGGATGTTCTATCACTGATCAAAACCCTTCAGCCCCAGTGGTCCATCCAACTCACCTTAACATCCACTTACTTAGTCCTTATGTCACCAGTTTGACTATAAGGGTATCGTGGAAGATTGTGCATGTGCTTCACATGTCTGGAAATTACTTTCAAGAGATTTGTTCCATAACTTTCCCAGCATCCTTCACTATAATAATTTAATCACCTTACAGAGGTGAGGTTCCTTTCACTTGATTCTAGAAAGCACAGTTTCGATGTTTACCTTAGGAAGGGATGAAATGTAGACTGGACCTGCCAATTTCTCACCATTGCTTGCATAACTAATTTGCATAAGGACATGTACAAGTGGACAGATTCTGCCCCTTGTATCCTATTGCCCTGGGTTCCTGCTCTTTCTGTGTGTAAACAAGTGTTATGTGGCCTATTTTCTTAGGTACACACCAGAACTGTTTTAGCAATAACCAGTATGTGTAATAACACTTATATACTACTCAAGATTAGTCTTCTTTAGACAAGCTCACTGCTTACACTAACAGGCACAGCCCCAATACTTGTACAAATGCCAGGATGGTGTCCATGGCTATGCCGTTTTCCCAGGTAAGGCATGTTTTCTTCCTGTGCCACTGCAACCAACCTACAGAAATAGGTCCTACCTGGATTTACAGCCCAAGTAGATGCTCAATATAAAATTCTGACCCAAAGGAAGTCAATGGAAAATGTCTACCTAGTCAGCCCTAACATCTCAAGTTTATAAAGCTGAAGGAATGTAGAGAGAAACTTCTACAGCTCTTGATTTTGCCCACACATAAAAAATCAGCATAATCAACATGTGTATCTAGGAATAAACACTTTACATTCCTTGACTAATTTAAACCAAGAACAGTTACAAGTCCTCGTTTGTTAGGGCCAGATAAGTCAGTGAAAATATATTTACACAACTTTCTTTTTTCATTACTCCAAAAAGAGAAAGATGGCTTCAGTATTTGCCAAAAACATCGGCAGTTGTATTACATCTCCGTGTAAAGGTTCATCAGGCTACGCTTCACAAAAAAAAAGCTCTTTGAAATTCACTTTTTTTTTTCCCCCTTTCAATGCATTAGAGTAAAAAAATGGTATAAAGAACCATGCCATTATTTTAGAGCTAAACAGTTAAATGTTTTATACAGGAACATCAAAACCATATATGCTCCAAACACCCAACATTTTTTTAATGGCTTTCAGATAAAACAATTTATTTATGCAATTAACAACAACATGCAATTTCTAATAATTAGCCGATAATAGTTATCCACAAAGTACTTTATAGAATTGCCTTCTGAACTGCATTCATTCTGTAGGGAAACACTGAAAATTAGACTATAAAATTACCAGAAAATGTACTGCATTAACAAGAATTTTCTGTATTTTGTTTCCCCTACAGATTTATGGGCTTAAATATTTGTAAGCATTTGTTTTCAGGGAAAGACATCAGGTCCTATAACTTCACATTTTTACAAAGAAATAAATACTGAAGCAGCATTTTCTGAAAGATATTTAAACTAATATTTTTCAGCGAAAGTAACAAAATATATTAATATAGCTGTTTTGTAAACTGTACACTTAGTTTGTTCTCAAATTGTAATACATTTGGGGCATTTTAATGGCTTTACGACTATTGAGCATTTTGAGTTTGCACTTTTGAGCTTTTTCTGACAAAAAGAGGTGGCTAGAATTTAAGTAAAAGTTCTAGCTTGCATTTGATTTGAGATTTCTGGACCTAGAGATGAGTTTATCATAGTTGATAAATCATAGTTTATGATAAAGGAAGATAGGTGTTGGTGTAGCTGGGACAGTTGGATGTCCTCACTTCATCAAGGTTTATACATCTCCATTTAAAACAAGAGTCAAAGGTTCCATTTTACAAATTCCAGGCACAAAAGCCTGCTAAAAACTTTCTCCTATTTTACACATAGGTTACAGAAGAATTAGGCTATTCCTCTGACTTCCATTGATGTAAGTACACTTTTGAGAAATTGAAAATCTGTTTGTTGTGGTTCTTTTAGGTAGGCTAATGGTCTGGATGAATGCTAGAAGGAAAGGTCCAAAGAGATATTTTCTGACCTTGATAAGCTGGTTTCATTAAAACACAGAAACATTTCGAATTAACGTATTTATCTGGACAAACAGGGTTCATCTTCTGTGCTCTCAAATACATCTCTGATTTGGACTTCTGGAACTTATTTCTAGGCAGGGGTCTGAGAGTTGGCTGTTGTGCACCTGGATCTACCGTACAGCAGCCACAGCACTGAGGGCAAGTGACAAATAATTATCTTACTAATATGTTTTCTTGGCAATAAAGGATATGCCACTGTAGACTTTCAATAACATTATTTATTTATATTAGTACAAAAGAAAATATTCTTTAAGTGCTCATGCCTTGTGCTCCTGCCAGCTCAGGAAGGTGGTGAAGCTGGATGGTAATCCAGCTCTAAAAAGAATAGCACAGATAAAGCCAACAAAAGCAGGTTAATAATGAAAGTTCTACTTTGAAGACAAAAGGGAATAGTGATGAGCTGATGTAGCTATTGGGAGCATATTCTGAACTGGTTCAGATTAACACAGACTCTCTCTGCCTTAGAAGACATGGCTTCTGACCATATGATGAAGTTCCTCAGAATAGCTGAGGTAGAAATTAGCAACAACTATGAACTGTGACTTGAGGGCAAATAGATCAGACAATGAGAAGCATATACATTTAATCAGGAAGACAAAGAAAAGGGGAAAACTAAGATGAAAACATTTGAAAAATCATAGGGCGAGTAATTCAAAGTTTAAGAATGAGCTGATAAACGTACAGAACAAAACGAAGGTAAATGGTACTTTAGTTAGTAAAATGATTTTTTTATAACCACACATGGAGTCATCTTGTGGACTACTAATTTTGAAGATACCTTCTTTCTGCATTGACAATATTCCTGTTTCTTCAGACAATGATCAGGACTAATGTGGCTTTGAGCAAGAGGAATGAAAATCAGGATATTCTGAAGAGGAAGTTCCCCCCTACTCTGGGAGTTGCCATCATTTCCTCTCACTTGAATCACATAAACATGCTTTGCATGATAACCTTTACATTCTTCCAACAACTGCTCTGTTTTCCTAGTTGATATCACATCTGGGAAAATCCTAATATGCCTGTGAGTTCTTGGGATTCCCAAAGCATGTGAAGATTCCTTCTAAAATTATTTCTGAATAACTCCTTCATTTTCTAAATGTCCTAAATTATCTAAAAATAAAGGTCAATTGTAATACAAAAAGGTAGCATTTGAGTTCTTAGGCCAATAAATGACAAAGAAAAAGTTCTGAAACCAGAAATCTGTTTGTATGACAGGCACCATATTTTGCTCGTAGTCACTACACCATCCTATCATCCATTACTGCTAACCAAACATGATGAACTCAATGTTCATGCCTTTTAACTGTCTACTAACCTTGTGTTGGTAACTCTAAAGTATTTCTGGGTACAAATTCTCCCAATTATCTGTCATAGAAGGTGGAGTTCATACTGATTACTTAGTGGTCTAAGTGGTCCTTGCTCCTGTTAAACCAATGAAATGGTTAGCTCAAGAAGAGTGATTTTCAGCATATAACCAAGGTGCCAATGGCTGCTCTTTCACAACATATACCTTCCTCATTAGCTAAGCAAGGAGTTTAAGATTCCAATTTAAGCACTTGAGTACTTGTCTAAATGAGGCAATATAAATATTCTTGAATCATCTATACAACCATAGTTCTGTCATTACTCTAAATTTCAGTCAGGGCAGCTGCAAATAATCTCATAGAGCGAGACACAAAGATTTTACATTTGGTCCAGTCTGAATTCACAATACCCCATAATATATCTGGAGTATCCAGTTCTGGACTCCCCAGTTCAAGAGGGTCAGGAAATACCAAAGAGAGTCCAATGGAGTCTACAAGGATGATGAAGGGACTGGGATGTCTCTTCTATGAGCAAAGGCTGAGAGTCCTGGGGCTGTTTAGCCTGGAGAAGAGAAGCCTGAGAGGGGATCTTATTGATGTTTACAAATATCTGCAGGATGGGTGTCAAGTAGAAGAGGCCAGGTTCTTTTCAGTGGTGCCCAGTGATAGGACAAGGTAGTGGTCACAAACTGGGATGCAGGAAGTTCCACGTCAATAGGAGGAAAACCTTCTTCACTGTGAGGGTTACAGAGCCTGGCCCAGGCTGCCCAGAGAGGTTGTGGAGTCTCCTTCTCTAGAGACTTACAAACCCACTTGGATCTTTTCCTGTGTGTCCTGCCCTGGGTGCTCCTGCTCTGGCAGGGGGGGTTGGACTGGATGATCTCCAGAGGTCCCTTCCAACCCCTACCACGCTATGATTCTATGAATATCAATTTCACTTCCAAGGCTAGTTGGCTTAAAAGTCCCCCATATATGGAAATCACTTAACACCTTGTAAAAAAGCCATTGTGATCATTTAGCTCTGACACAGATCTATGGTATATTCTGTCTCTAACCTAAATTGGGGATAAGATTACTTGATAAGGCAGAAACAATGTAGCAGAAAAAACTGGAACTTCTGAGCTCCTTCTTTTTGCAGACATATGTATGTGTTAGCTTACATTACTCTCACAAGAACACAGGAGAGAAGGGGAGCAATGAAGCACAAAAAGATTGATTTGGTCACCACTCATCTTCTGCAGACATGTCCCTTTTCTTTTATTAAGAAATATTCAGAGAAACCCTCATTTTGCCTAGCCTGGTAAAATAAGCCTTCAACTTTCTTACTGAGAGCTTTTAAAAGTATTTATTTAGTTAGCAATTCTTCCTGTTTCTAGCCTCAGATTTATGTAGAAAAACACTTTGTTTTTTCTGGTTCTCCTTGAGAATTAACTAGGCAACTGACCCAGTATAAATAGTTTGAGCAGCCAAATACACTATCCTTTTTGGCAGATATAGTAACTGAATGACAGATAATTTTACTCATATACATAATATTTTCTTCTTCTAAAGTAGATTTTTTCAGACTTCCCCCCCCCCCCCCCCCCCATATTAATACTGCCATGCCTTGAGTGAAAACTAAACACATGTTCCTCTTCCCATTCTGAATATCTCTCAGCAGGAAAAAAAGTGTTGATCAAGGTAAAATAACAAGCCTTCCTGATGGAGCTATCATTGCACAGTGGCATTTCTACCATTCCAAGTTATGCTTGGCCTTATGACAGACCAAGAAGTCAAACAAGTAGCGGATGCTGCTTATCTCTATACTCTGTACCAGAATTCAAGACATAATATAAAGCATTCATTTCTAATGAGTTCAGCATCTTTAATCAGACCGAGTAGCATAGCAATTTTTATAGCAACTGCTAGTGAAAGGGCACGTTTGGGTGAAAAAATTCTCACCAAATCTGTGTTGTCTTCTCCTTGACACACAGTCTTACCCTGAATCCCAGTGCTATCAGGTATTAACTGGAATGTTAGACAATATGATAAGATATCTTGCCTGCTTCTGGATTAGCAGACATATCCTATAATGATGGAACAGAGTAGATATTTTCTCTTTACCCAATCAAATATTAATTTCCATTTGTTAAAATCTCTTTGGTTCCCAAATCAGATATTCTTTTACCACAATGCTACATGCCGGAGAATCAAAAAACCTCTACTCTTGTCATGCAGCTTCCCTTTTGGTAACTGTTTTGATTCACCTCCTGCGAATTTATCTGCTCTGATTCCAGTTAACACAGCTCTTCACTTGAATCTGAATATAAGGAAGACAGCAATACTGTTTCTTTCAAAACTGATGTATCAATTTCTGTGCTCAAATAACCAGTTATGCAGAATGCTTCAAATTAAAATCATTGCTCATAAATAGCAAATTGCACAAATTTTGTAGAGGTTCAGTACTGATTTAGGCCCTAATCCTTTTAAGCAGATGCACACGAGTTTGACTTTATGAAGGTGACACACTTCAGCCCTAGTATAAAACTGCTCATGATAACACACTTCAACATTTGAGCCTTGTTTACCAAAATTGAGGTCCAGCAATGAATAAATAACTGTACAAGTCAGCAACTTGCCCAGTAGCCATACTTTGTGAAGCAGCTATTCTTCACTGTATCTGTTAAAGAAATGACATGTGAATATGCTGAAGAACAGCTTATGATCTTGCCCATTATATGGAGTTTCTACTATAAAGTGGTAAAATTTCCATGTTATGTAAAATAAATAAATGACATCCTTGGCTTTAACAGTTCATTATGAGAAAAATTAAATCAACAACAAACGATTTATGAGTTACTAATTGAGATCTATAATTAAAAGACAGAAGATACAAATGTAATTCAACTCTTTTTAATTAAGCATTTTCTTTTAATATAAATACAGCATTGAAAGTTCCCTTTCATCCTTCTCCATAAAGAAAAATAAAAAGAACCTTTGCCCAAATCCTGCTCCAGCCAAAATGAAAAATCTTGGACAAAACTGAATGATCAGATTAGTCTTTGGGTGTCTTGTTTATAGTAGCCTCAGGCAGGGAGGAATCAGTTTGCTCCTTTCTTTAGAGCAGTTCTGTCTTTAGAGTGAATACAGCTTTCCATCTTACACTGTTCTTCGTAGTTCCTATACACAGTCATGTAAAGCAAGAGCCTCTCAATACAGAGAAAAAAACCATTACTTCAAGGCTCTGTATCTAGCTCCATCATAGAAGGTCGCTGTAGTTTCATTTCCAAGATGAGTGCTGTGGTATCAATCTGATAGCCTTCCATGATGAGAAAAGTAGCTGGGCAGGTGAGGAAAGAGTGTTGATGTTTGTTTATACTGACTCTAGCAAGGCTTTGAACACCGTCTCCCTTAACACGCTCATTGACAAGCTAATGAATTACAGAGCAGATAAGTAGGACAGTGAGGTGGACTGCAAACAGGCTGAGCTTGAATAGTTGTGATTAGTGACACGAAGTTCAGCTGGAAGCCAGTCACTAGTGATGTACCTTTGGATTAGGTACTGGGGCTAGTATCATTAAGGTCTTCATTAATGACCTGAATGATAAGTCTTCACCCTCAGTGCTGATAATACGAAGCTGGAAGAACTGGCTGATGGCCAGAGGGTTGTGTTGCCATTCAGAAGGATTTTGACATGCTAGAGAAACAGGCCAATATGAATCTCATGAAGTTCAACAAAACTTCTTGGGGAGGAATAACTCCATATACCAGTATATGCTGGGGCCAAGAACCTGGAAATCATCTTTTCAGAGGAGGACCTGGGGACCCTGATGGAGAGGCTGACCATAAGCCAGCAATGAGCTTTTGTAGGAAAGAAGGCCAAGAGCCTCCTGGGATGCATTAGGATTGCTGCAAGCAGGTTGAAGCAGGTTGATCCTTCCCCACTACTCAGCACTAGTGTGAAACATCTGGGGTGGTAGATCCATTCCTGGGCTCCCTGATACAAGACATACATGGACATATTAGAAGAAGTCAAGTGAAGGGCTACTAAGATGATTAAGGGCTTAGAGCATGAAGGGAGTGAGACAGAGCTGGGACTGTTCAGACTAGAGAAGATTCTGGGCAGATCTTACCAATGTCTGTACATAACTGATGGGGAAGTGGGAGTGAAGAAGACAGAGGCAGGCTCTTCTCAGGTGCCCACTGAATGGACCAGAGACAATAGGTAAAAACTGAAATATATGAAATTTTACTTGAACATAAGGGAAAAAAAAGCAAACACCTTTGTTTTTTTTTTTTTTTAAATTTTTTTATTGTGAGAGTGGTCAAATACTGGACCAAGGTGCTCAGAGAGGTTGTGGAAATATCCTTGGATATATTCAACACCTGACTGGACACATAAACAGATCTAGCTGCGCCTGCTTTGAACTGGAGGGTAGGACTACACTATCTCTAATGGTCCTTTCCCACCTGAACTACTCTGTGATTAGGTATGGGGAGCTAGATATGGTCTTAACTGTATTTTGGTCCTTTGTCTTTGGAGAGAAACTCATGAACTGTTCTTTTATTTTCAATCACATGGTTTTCAAGTTGTCCACAGGCACACTTCAGTCATCTTTGGTAGACTGTATTTCTTCATTAGTCCTGCTTCTATTTAGAGTTTTTTTCTGGTTTCTTTTTGCTTCCTTCCACTGTTATTAACCTGCCTTCTGTTTCTTAAAATGTTTACAACTAAACAGTATCATTTACATCTGTTTGAAACTGATAGCACTGACCTTGGGTAAGCTCACTGCTTGTTAGAAATACCATACTTCATTACAGTTTTTCTTTTCGATCTCCTCTGTGACTTTTCTCCTTCCCTGTTTTCTTCTGTTTATTTTTAAAATTTATGTCCCTTCAATTCTCTCCAGTGCATGATTACAGTCTAAGGAAAATAATTCAAGAAACATCAAAAACTCAAGGAAAAACTTTTAAGTCTGTAGTGCAAGGACTTGGAATAAACATTCATAAGAAAATGGAACTCAGTTATCCAAATCTCTCCAAGAAGGGAAAGAATTTCTTCCTGCTTAAGAATTTACCTCTATTCTCAAGGCAGGGAACTGATAGACTACAGTCAAGATGTGAAATCAGTGATTTAAGTTTCAACAAGCTTCCACACCACGACTACTGCGGAGAGGAAGCTTCCTGGACACCATGATGCATTAGAAGCTGTGCCAGAATTTCTCTTTCCAGTAGCTCCTAAATGAGTGATGTCTTTAGATACTAATAGAAATAACAGAAATAAATATTTCTAATAACAGAAATAATAAACATTATTTCTTCTGCACCTTTGGGTTAGTTTACCAAAAAAACCCAATGTTTCTCAGCAATAAAAAATCACTTAACATAAGCTGAAAGTACAAACTGCTCAAAGTGGGATGAAGGACTTGCCAGACTGGATCAGACTCCTTGAGCAATGTATCTTCTACCTGTTGTTTTCAGATATGTTGTTTAAACTACATGGTTATTTGGGCTTGATGCAACCACTGTAGGAGTGCTATGTCCCGGGGGAATGCTCATGAAGACTGTGGATCATGCAAGACTATCTTAAAATAAGTTCTCAGTCATTGATGCAAATCTGGAGTAACTAGAGTTCATCATCATTCTTCCAAATAATGAAAATTATAGAACTTAGTCCTTGCGTGCTGTCAGAGATACAGCCCAAATCTAGTAGCAGATTTTTGAATATGCACTGAGATGAGCACTATGAATCAAAGATAGAAACCTGTCCCTTACTGTTCCTACATTGTTTTTTACTGTCTTTGTTGGATTTAATGAAAAAGCCAGTAAATAATGCTGTGAGTGAACTACTTCCTTGTTCAGCTCATCTTTGAAGTTAAAAAAAAATTAGGTAGAGGGCTTTGTTCTTTATCTTCTGCCACAGCTGCTTTTGTTTATGCCTGGTAACGTCACTTTGTAAGTAAGTGTTGAGCACTTTTGGGCCTGACAGAAATGTGGAAGAAGAAAAAACGCAATGTAATATGCTACTGTTACTTTAACAACTGCACTTACCATGATGTTTCTTTTAGAAATGGATATTCACCTTTATATAAAGACAAAAGAAAACCTCAGACTTTTCACTTTGCAAAAATATTTGGAGTTAAAGAAGAAAACATGGAAAACACAGCATTTCACAAAGCAGAACACAGGCAAAAAATCGCATACTACCCACAGTACCTTTACGAGAAACTGCAATAGCCTATAGAAAAAATAGGTATGTAAGGCTCCAATCATTATCCTGACGACACACTAATGAACGCCATAAAAATGGACTTCAGATAAGGTCATTTTTGGATGGCTGACATTACACCCACTGGACTGCAAAACTAGGATTCAAGAATTTCTGGGTGAATTCTCAATATGTCCACTGAAGACTTATCTGTGTAGTATCACCCACCCTCTGCCCCAGTTACCTACTCTGAATAATAGAAGTGGAAAAAGCATAATTCAGTCTGGTTGACTGTCAGATTCAATAAGATGAGGTTGTATTTGGCAAAACTGCAACATCCTTGCTTCAATAATAAAAAAACAACACAAGAGTTTTTCAAGGGCATTGAACACTGTACCTGAAAAGAACTATATTTGTGCAGGTGTTACTGAGAGGGCTGCACTCAGGTGAGGCTCTGCTGGGAACTAAACTGGAAGATCTCAGAGAATCAACTTGTAGAAATGCAGGATTGAGCATGCAGCATAATTCCATGTCCTTTCTTTCATCATCCTGAGTTTCTCCTTTCCAGCAGGACAGGAAATGCTTTTAGTAAAGCAGAAGGTGGTGGGCAATGCTGGCTTTCCATCACTATGGAATTAGCCTCTTTGAGAAATGATGGAAAACTGCAAAAATATAATATGTCAAACTACTTAGTACAGAGTTGTGTTACACATTTCAGTTTCCAGGGATTTTTAAAGGTTCAGGGCTAAGAAGTGATGATGATGATGATGATGTTATGATGATGATAATGAAGATGATGAAGTGATGATGATGATAATGTTAATAATAATAATATATTTCATGTCAAAGAACAGTGGAAACATTGCTATCTATCAGCAGAGGAAACAAAATTACATTAGAAAATATGGTTGATCACTTTGATTTTTTTAAAAGTCAATTTTATCAAAGCTGCCAGAATAGCAAATTTCAATAAAGGAAAAGGTAATCTTAGTGTTATGTATATTAACTGCCTATTAAATATTTTTTTCTGAGTACAATTTCACTGCAGAGTTAGTCAACTTTCAACACAAAAATCTTTGCTAGTGAAGTTTGCATCTTTCTGCTACCTGTTGGTACAATATTAAGGGATCACTATCAAAGGTACATTTAAGCACATTGTTTATTCCTGATCTGTAACTGATCAGCTTAGATGAACTATAAAGCATCTGGAAATAATATGCAGGGTCTTCTAGAGGAAGATCTATGACTTCTGAAACTATCTTTCTTGATTCTTGGGCATTCATGATGCGTATCAGCCATTCTGTGCTAGATTATCCTTCCTCTTCTGATAAGTTTCTTTATCCTCTTGTTCTTCTTTAGAAAAATAATTAAAAAAAAAAATCTTCAGTTTGTCATTTTGTTCCGCTGTCTAAAATTAACCTACCACAACATAAAACAGAAAACAGAAAAAAAAAAGTAGTTTGTGTAGTATTACACCTTATTAGCACATAAAAAAAAATCATGGTATAAGAGAGAAAACACTAAAATACATTGTTATATGTTTGCTCTCATGAAAGAAATGAAATTGCGTAGATATGCACATCTCGGAGAAGCACAGCTGTCCTTTCAGAAGCCTAGCAAGAATGTATCAGATAGAATGAAAATGGGTTTTATATTACCATATTTTTCTGTATATACCCTGCTACTCAGATAACCCACACCTCTTTTTCAAAATAAATTCTCATACAACCCACACCCTCAGATAACCTGCAACTGTCTCTTCCTTTCCCTTCCAAGGCATCTATGTATCTAGTAAATTCCCCTGGAGGCTTACTTTTTGTGGTGGAAAGAAAACAGGAAGGGAAAGTAACAGAGGTAAAGAAGATGATGGCTTTTAAAGGGAAAAAGAATACTTTGTGGTGAATCAGGGGCTTAGGAAGGACTGGGAAAGAATGAGAACAGTTTTTCATAACATTATCAGTACTTATGGACAACCCTCATTCTGAAAAAATGACGAGCGGAACTTTTGTTTTGTTATTATTTTTAACAGTGTATCCATGAGCTCTAGCACTTGAAAATAGAGCACTTCTTTTCCAACTACACTGCAGTTCAAACTGCAGTCACACCATCAGACTTCAAGGTGAACTGACCACACTGACCAGCTATGCACCTGCCTATTTCCTACTGCAAGATCTAGTAAAAAA
>JANVCC010000270.1:10420322-10457822 GCA_025345505.1 Todiramphus chloris collaris
AGAAAAGAAAAGAAAAGAAAAGAGAAAAGAAAAGAAAAGAGAAAAGAAAAGAGAAAAGAAAAGAGAAAAGAAAAGAAAAGAGAAAAGAAAAGAAAAGAAAAGAAAAGAGAAAAGAAAAGAAAAGGAAAAACTTTACCAAAGCATCAGGGCATGCAATGAGTAAGACATCCTGTGACTTTCTTCCCCATAACCTTTTTCCTGTCCCTGTGCACCCCCATAACATGCTCTTCATGTTATTGCTTGGCTGCAAGCAATTTGGGGCAGGGCCAAGTAAGCTCTTTCAGCTTATTGTATGCTTGTAAATATATATATATATATATAATAATGAGCCATAAAAGCAACAACAACTTGATAAACAGAATAAATGTCAGAAAAAAAGAGCCTGCAGATTCTACCACAAGCTCTGAAAAATACTGGGCACATCTTTGTTTCACCAAACCCAACAGAAGGTATTTGTTATGTGGCTGAAGTTAACCATTGTTTATGCACTGCCTATGTCTTATGTCAGCTTTACTTTACAGTCTTACTGGCAAGAAAATGGTTGCTGTGTGAGCCATACAACTTTTGCTCTCACAGACACTAAATTAAATGGTGCACTCTCTTATACCAATTTAGATCAGTTCCAACCCTAGTAAAAGCAAAAAGCTGACTTAATATTTATCTGCAGGGTGGGTGTAAAGTAGAAGGAGCCAGGCTCTTTTCAGTGGTGCCCTGGGACAGGATGAAGGGCAATGAACACAAGCTGGAACACAGGAAGTTCCACCTCAACATGAGGAGAAACGTCTCCACTGTGAGAATGATGGAGTCTGGAACAGGCTACCCAGAGAGGTTGTGGAGTCTCCTTCTCTGGAGACTTTCAAACCCTCCTGGATCTGTTCCTGTGTGGGCTGCCCTGGGTGCTCCTGCTCTGGCAGGGGTTTGGACTGGATCATCTCCAGAGGTCCCTTCCAACCCCTACCATTCTACGATTCTATGAGTTTTGCAGGAGGATGAAGTTTGGTCTCATCTTTCCTTTCCAGTTCAACAATGGCCTTCCTGGTGCAGCAATGGTTTCTGTCATCTTGCTAGTCTACTAATTTCATCTCAGGTACAGCAGAAATGCTTCCCTCAAATTGAAGCCATTGTGTCAATAACCTCAAATATCTTAATAATGAATGCATTCCAGAATTGGATCTATAACCTCTGCAACATATCATGCTGTGGAGGACTCTAAGTAGTTCAGATGATAACTGGAGTTATTCCAGTCCTGCTCAGAAAAGTGACAACAGATGCTCCTAGTCACTCAAGACCTCTCACATATGCTCAGTTTACAACTACTACATCGTACATTCTGACTACCAACATTTCAGTCTGAATTTCCACATTTTCACATCCTCACAAACAATAAAGCTTCCAGATGCTGAGCCAGGTCTCTTGTTCCAGCTGTGCAAATCCACCAGCTACACTTGGGCAACTTAAATTGCCTTTAATGGTTGTGTAATGTAAATTATTCTATTGGCAATGAATAAGAAAAAATAAACAAACAAACACACCAAACCAAACCCAAACACAACCAACAACAACAATAACAACAACAAAAACCCACACCAAGCCCAATGTCTCAGGCACTCTGTCTGTGTTAATGATGTCAGAAGAACTGACTAAATAAATGAAGAATAGAAATATAGCTTATTACATTACGTAGTACTTTCTCAGTATGTCTGCTGAAGTATCTCCAGCTAAAGATAATGCATCTGTACATGGTAACAAGAGGGTTTATTTCCAAGTTACTTAGAAGCCATGCATTATCCATTTAGTAACCAGCAATACCCTTTTAACTATTATTTTGTAGTGTTGTATTTATTGTGATGGAAAATGTTGCTTCTTCTGTAATAGTGGAAAGGTTTGGGCTGTGTACATATGATACGTCATTCCACTGTAGTTCAGTGAACAGCATTACTATGTTTGCTCTCACTATTTGGATTTTATTGTTCAAGAATATGTCTATGTAAATATGAGAATGACAGAAGACTTTGATTTTACTGAATTATCTTGGGAATACACCTACAAAACCTATAGGTGTTTTTTTGTGCCTTGTGGTATCAAGGCAGATCAATTAGACATCTAAAAATTAAAAACAATTCCTTCCCAAACAGAAGTAAACCACCTTTGGGTCACCTGTCCAGGGTGAATGCTCTGAATTGTGACACACAATACATTTTATGTGTGGAGGATAAACAGGAGAGGGAAGGATAATTACAGTAAAAGGATCTAACAGATTTCTTCAATGAGTAGTAAGCTGATAAAAACTTAAATGACAAAAAATTTTAGAAAACCCCGGTGCTGACCAAGAAGCCATGAAACTATACATTTGGAATTTGCATGTCTTCCAAGCTAACTTCTTAACTACCTATCACAGTGTCAATACCTAAGACCCTTCTGCATCTAGCTCTAGGATCAACACCTATGAAGTGACTTGGCTACTCCACAACCCCAAATTAAAATCTCTTGACTATACCTGCACCCCTGCTAATGGATATTTCTTCAACCTGTTTTTATGCAAGTTCTGAAGATTCATATGTAAAGTATGAGGCAAATTCACAGTGGAATTAATAAAAGGTAGGGTAGTGAAGAAGAAACTGTCAGAGACAGCAAGTAGTAAAATCTGAGAACAAGAATGTGACCTAGCACACTGTCACTGTAGTCATTGCCATCCTCCTTTGGAGTTTCTTAGCTATTTTTCTTTTGTCTGGAGACAGATAACCAAAGCATCAAAGCATTTCTTTCCCAAACTGAATGCAAGTAATTAGTGTTTGATTTTATTTTTTTTTAAACTAGCACTATTGCAAAAGACCTTATAAAAATTAGAGCTCATGTCCACTGTGGTGCAAGGCAAAATAAAATGGGCCTACAACATGACACCTCATGAGAACTTATCAAAGCTATCTTTAAAAGACCAAGACAATTTTTTTTTACTAACCTAAATCTCATAGCACTGAATTTTACACCTATTGTTTCATCTCTGTCCATGTGTGCAAAGGTTTTTTATATACTCAAAAACTGGTGACCATTTTCCCTCTGCTCTTAATTCCTTGAGATGAAACAAGCCAAAAGCTTTCCACCATTTCACAAAGTACAAATTTCCTAGCAATTGAGACAATCTTATTGCAAACTAGTTTTGTCTAGTCTCATTTTGTCTAGTCTGTGCACGTCTTTTGTGCATTACTCAAAACTACACACATGGTATCAGCTAAGGCTTTTTCTTTCCAGTTCTGAGAAGGGTGAAGGGACAACTCCACATTGTGGTTTTTAGAAGACAACATTATATCTGTTTTTCTGCAACGATATGTCATGGATGAGTTAGATTCAGCTTTTATCTTTATCTGATCCCTCAAACTCTTTTGACAGAGCTACTCATTAGAGTCTCCCTTCATTCTGTCATTTCTGCTGCACATTATCCCAAAATGCATTACTTTCCTTTTATCACTTTTGAACTGCATCCTGGGTGTTTTTTGTCACCAGTTTTGCAAAATGAATTTTGAATTCTAACAACATTCTCCGATGTAATTAAGAATGTCTAGAAGATTGACTTCAATTTCCTGTTTAACAAGTACTTTTCGTATCAGCAGTCACTATAGAGCCACTGGTTATTGCATGAAATACAGTTACACAGGTGATGCTATATGCAGATGAAAAACAATATCACAAGTTTATCACAAAGAGCTGTGGTGGCATTTTTTTTGTTTGCGACACAAATAGAAGGTGGAATTAGAGTGTAGGCTACTGCCACAGTGAGACTCATGAACAGGCCTCTATCCAGACCTTTCACCACCTGCAAAACCTAGTCTTTGAAAATCAAGGTGTCTACTCTCCTTTCTCATCCCTGACCAAAGAATTTATCTTTTTACTTGAGTACTTCTCCTTGTACTGTGATGTTTGTGTCCCTCAGTTATAGAATTTACTGTGGATGTCAGTTAACTTGAGGGGGGAAAAAAACCCAAGGGTATCTAGTTTAATTATGAGCAGATAGTTAATTTATTTGACCAGATATTGCTGCACAACATTAATTATGTTATCATCGTGTGCATATCCATGTTATTAAATATTCACTACTTCTAACAATTTACAGTGTGCTAAGCATATTTCAGTATAACTCATCAACTGAACAATGAGGACTTGATTACTTTAAGCTACAAACTCAATTTATACAAATAGATACAATCATGAGGATTCATTAATAGAAAAAGAGTTTGTGAACTCTTTCATGTTTGTGAATATGAAAAATAATAATAGCTGTTTCATGAAGGTAGCACCTGACATGGAAGTATTCATGACTTTGTTAGGCTGTGTACTAAGCTGAAATTACATAAATTTTTAAGCAATGGGGTCAAATTATTTCCTGATTCCACTGAAGTCAATGGAGTTAACTATATATATATATATATATATGAATGAATGTGGCAGAATTTGACTCCATTTGATGAAGCAGTTTATATAAATACAGATTCTTTAGTGCTAGCCCAGTATTATTGTGGCAAATACTTCACTGGCACTTTCTATAGTCGGAAGAAATTAACACTGTTAAGCGGTAATGCAGGTCTGATATGCCCAATATACAACATAAACAAACATAAAGTGCAGTGTAAGAATCTGCCACGGCTAGAAGTTTCCCTTTTCTGGTAACTTCTTAAACATGAGAAAAGAAGCAGGTTTTTACCATAACTGATAAAATATTTTTAATGGATGCAATGCTAAACATAGCAATTGCAGTTAATAGATAACTCATAACCAACCCCTCCTAATTATCAATGGAGAAAAGAAAATAACTAATTTAGGCTAGTGTATTTGTTTTACTAACCATTACTAGTAGGGCAAAGATGCCTAATTTGAAGAATTTTATGAAATAGCTGATACCACACTCACCTCAATGTTTTCTAAATACAATAACAAAGAAATACAGCATAGGTATGAACACTACGCAAAGAGTGAACGTTATGTAAATCACAATATTGTAATGATGAATGTTGATTACATCATCCTACACAATAGCAGTAGTAGTGCCTTAGAAGCTATAGTAACAAAATGTTGCAAATAAATAACTGTATCAGTTGCAATAGGTTTTTATGTAAGACCTGAATATGAGATATTAATCAAGAGAAATTCCCAAGTACTAGCTGAGCTTCTTGGTTTTGCCCATAGGAACAAACTGCAAGCAGTCCAAAGCCTTGTTCTATGACCTCTGCATGTTACACAGTAATTACACCCTTACCTAAGTATGAAATCAGCAACTCCAATAGCAATTCTGCAATTATTATAAAGGAGAAAACCCTCAATAAATTCAGCGCTTTCAAGCTGTGCCTTGTTAATCCAGTTACTTCAATTATAAAAAAAGATAAATCCTTCATAGCTCAGTATCTCTGCATCACATGAAGTTCACTAAATATCAAAGAGAACTAAGAGTTTTCTATAACTGGTATCAGCTTATTCAGGTTAACCAGTTACTTTACTCTTCCCTCAGGTGGATTCTGTCTTGGAATCATCTTGATGGAGGTGCATGAAGAAGGGAAGGTTTAGCTGTGCCCCCCACACCCACCAATAATCTCATATACTCTAATGAAACCTAGAGAAAAGCAGGCTTTAGGTTCGCAGGAAAGGGCAGTTTTGGAGAGCTGAAAAGGAAAATGGGAGGAGCAATCAATTTCTCTAATAAGATTTATTACCATTCCAAATGTTAGAATCAGGTAAAAAAAAAAATCTCTTTGTGACCTTTGACAAAACAGTTTTTGGAATACATCTTATATTATAAATAGCTTATTTGAGTCAGTTCAGCTTCAGTTTTGTGGATGTTTTATTTTTCCACTAGAAGCCTAAGAGCTAGGATGGAAAATAGTCTTTGAGTCATCACACCCAGTCATTGGCCATGGCCATCAACACTATTACACAGCAAATTTACATAATCAAAAATCAGTTGGATTTCTTTATATCACTGCCCTAACTAAAAATAATGCTACTTGTCTTACGGTTAGAATCTCCTCTCTTATTTCCAGACTATATTTATTTATAGGCATTTTACATCCCATACCTATTTTGTGACACGAATGTACTTTTGCTTAAATAACTCTTCTCCTTTTTTCACTTTGGCTGACACAAAATGTTTATAGATGATTGTACATTTTTAACCTCCTTATTACTAGGTGAAATATCTTTTAGTTTACGTAGGCTGTGTTTCTTATGACAATGTCAGGTGTAGCTTATCTACACTCTTTCAGTTTGAAATCTTTTTCCTGAGCATGAATAATCACAGCTTTAAGCATTATTCCAGATGAGGCTGTATCCCTGCTTTGTCGCATGTTGTTAACATTTCTCCGACTGAAATTGATAAACCTCCAGTCAAGTGTTTTAAAGTAATACTTGTTTTTGTTGCAACCACATCATGCATAGCTTATATCCAGAACATTTGGAAAATGAACTTTA
Source organism: Todiramphus chloris collaris (assembly GCA_025345505.1). Classification (NCBI taxonomy): domain Eukaryota; kingdom Metazoa; phylum Chordata; class Aves; order Coraciiformes; family Alcedinidae; genus Todiramphus; species Todiramphus chloris. The sequence continues at coordinate 10,426,776 of JANVCC010000270.1, forward strand.
ATTCTGTGTTGCTGAAAATCACCTCATTTTGAATATTCAGTTCTCTTCCACTCCCCTGGTTTTTTCCACACAATGTTCTTTTGAGATTGATAGTGTCTCACAACATTTTGCTCTCTGCAGACTTGATTACTACAATCTCAGTATTTTCTCTATGTCACACATGGTATTAAATAAATTAAAGTATTAAATAAATTCAGGCCCAAGATCAATCCTTGCTGCTACCAGGGAATCCATTCTTTTCATAGTTGTCCATTTAGGACAACTTGTGGTAGACTTTACTGTAACCAGATCCTTAGTTACTTGAAATTTCCTGCATTTGCCATCTTCTCCAGCTCTGCTGTTATTTTCCCACGTATTTTTGCTTTTTTTTTTTTAAAGCTCAAGAAGATTCACGAGGTTCCTCTCTGTAAAATATTACTTACTTTATCAAAAAGGTTAGTTTGGGAAAATCTATCCTTGATGAATCAGTGTTTATTTTTTCTGTTCTAATTTCTTTTTCAACCCATAGTTTAACTCACTATTGTTTAAAATTTATTACAATTGTACACCTTCTGACAGTAAGTATCTTAGAACCTGCATCGCAAAGAACTCCTCCAGCCAGAGGATAACATAAGCATGAACCTAGAAGAGTATCTTTCTCCTTTAGGACTTTTGCTACTTTTTTTCCTGTGCAGCATAATTAATCTTATCTATTCCATGAAATCTTTCTTTTTGCAAGATAGGTTATGATGCTCTTGATGTGCAACGTTAACACAACGCTTGTGTCTTTTCTGAACAAAACCTGCCCTTGTATGTGCCTGTACCAGCTATGTCTGCTAATCCATTACACTGCTTTTTTAGGTTCTGAACATTTGTTCTCATTTCTCTGTTGTTGTTCCTGTTTTCCTCTCTCTTTTTATTCTTTTGTTTTGGTTTGGTTTTTTGTTGGATTTTTTTGTGCTTTTGTTTTTGTTTTTTTACAGTGCCACACAAACATCTGTTTGGCCAACTGAACTGAAAGCTTAATTTGTCAGATATAACTATAACAAAAAGACATAATTTGGAACACAATTTTTTACCAGAGCCTTCACCTGAGATGGAAAACAATGAGCTTCTGCAATATTCTGTATCCAAAAGGTACAATATTTTATACAGCATCAGATGAGCATTTTTGGCAGATTTAGTAACTCCTCTGTTATACCAGGCTTCCCACTCAGGCTTAGAATTTATCAATATTTTCTTTTCCTCCTCCAAGAAATTCCTGGCAGAAGCAAACCCTGGACCTGTTGCAATGACTCAGTGCTGATCCATAACTCTGAAAGATTTCCCATGACAGTTTGCCAATGAAAATATGTCAAAGATTGGCTGTGTTGTCCATAAAGCATGGCCAGAAATTAAAACAAAAGGAATTTTATTCATTTTGTAAATAATAAACATTTTTATATACTTACAACTTACTCTACTTGAGTGATATGGTGTCCTGATTAAAGAGAACATTTTTATTAAAAGTAAAAGCTATTATTACCAATTATTACTGCTTATGTTCTACAACATGATATTGCTAATTGTTACAGAAAATACGAACTCATACAGAATATTATGCAAAAGTTCTGTCTGTTATTCTCCTAATTGTTTGATTGATCTGTATAATAATGTTTAGAGAGAGAATCATCTCAGAATAGTTTTATTTCAGGAAAGTACTTCAATTTTCATTGGTAGATGAAATCCTTTCTTTTTATTCTATTATTAAAAATATCAAACAGATAAGCAAGTCTGGCCATAGTCAAGCTTTCTAATCTACAGCAATAATCACAATTGTTAGTATCTAGTGCTTCACAAATATCCCTTTAAGATACGATTTGATACACCATATAATCTTGTGGGAAACAACTGGGATACTACTGCTTCAAAAACAGCTAAATGTATTACAATATATTTGTTTTCTCTGGGATGCTGAATTGGAAACCTACAAGATGTTGAATAAGAAAACTGATACCACTGCTTATCTGTCCAAAAGCTAGTGGTGTTAGGAAGCCCAGTAATTGAAAAATGGATAGCACTGATATTTGAACCTTTTTATATAACCTTTGAAGTGTAAGCCTTTTGGGGAATAAATTGCTTTTTGTAACAAGAACAATGTCAGATCCCATATTTAGAAACCATGCACTTAATTCATTTTCAGACAGAGAAACTCATGTTGTCTTGTTGGGAAAAACATTGCAAAATGGATTAAGCTTCACCCTGGAGAGATGATAACCTAATATAAATAACTGCAGGCTGATCTTTATTAGTTACTGAACAAATATTGCCAAATAGGACAGGCGACCTTCAATGATGATTGATCTAGGATAAGTCATCAACAGCCTTGTCTGCAGAGAATAACTTTGGGGCATTTTGGAATTGTACTGCTCTTCTTATTTCAGGGTTGGCACTAACACCAAGTAAGAAGAAGTACATCTTCTTTAACAGCAAGGTCTAAAGCTAATACAGTGGCAGAGTAATCACAACTTACTCTACAGTGGGCAACTCCTAAGTATCTGCTAGAACTAATCAAACAGGATCGGGTCTTTGTTGGAGACCTGAATCAGCCACAGCTTTCCATGTTCACAGGAGACAGCCTAAATTCTGCTTTTTAGAACTACTGTGAGTATGATGCTTTCTTTTTCATCTGACACTAGACAAATGAAGTATTATCATTATCTAGATGTCTCTGTATTCCAGTGCACCAGAACTGGCATCACATGAATTGAAGTATGATTGATTCATTTTGTAACTATTTTTTCCTCAGATTTTTGCTATTTGCTCAGATTTGCCTTTTTACCCAGGAAGTAAAATTTCATGGGTTTGAAAGTCAAACCTTGGATACAGTTGTAGGTGTCTTGACTTGAAATGCTGTTGTGCTCCAGTGAGAAGTCCCATTTACAAACAGTCTTTAATGATATTTGCTGTAATAGTATTAACTAGTAAAAAACATTGATACTATGAAGAAGTAACACAAAGCACTACTTCAGAACTCATACTATGGAGCTATACTGGTTGTATATGGAGATGGGTGAAAAAATGAAAAGAGCAAACATCTGCCAGTGGAATTGTGGAGGACATCATGTGCTAATAGACAAAGATTCAAATCAAAACAACACATCTTGCCTATTAGCTACACAAAGACAGGAATACCAGGTTATTGGTTTTATCACACATGAGCACTTCCAATATTTGCACAAATAAGCTACATACAGCTTATCTGTGCAAAAGACACTTTGAAACCTGATGATCCCTGGTCAGCTGATGAATTACGAGACAATCTTCAAGAGACTGTTATTTTCTATATTGAGGATTAATTTAAAGGTGAAGAGTTATATTCTTAGGAATTGTTGCTTATGGGACTGAGATTTGATAGCTGGAAGAAAGAAAAATCAGAATTATTATCTCTAATTATAAAATGCCTCTGTATAAAAGTAACACACCCTGGTATTGTTGAAGTACTCTTTACTTGAACAGCACTAGGCACATCCACAGTTTTGTGCAGCTGGGAGAGAAGCAGCAAAAAAATTGTTTTCCAAAAAGTAGTACGGTACTGATCCAGGAGCCTTGTTAGCCTTTATGCTATCTTCTCTTCTAGTCTGAATGCTTTGCTTTTGTTTCCGTGAGTAAAGAGCAATTTTGGCATCAACACTTGCAAGCTTATTTCTTTTTATCAGTTATCCTCTTAATATTTTTCTGCTTTGCTCAGGTGATAAAATTTGCTGTCTATGTTTTTTATTTTTCTCCCTTATGAAAGAATTATTTTTCTTTTTAGATTTCAAAAATGACAGAACAAGGCTTTAGTTGCTGTTCTAAAAAGCGAATTGCTTTTTCATGCTCTGATATGAAATACAGTGTAAGAACCTACAGTAACGTTTCTTTCATATAATGTCTGAATTATCCACAGAAGTTGGAATACTAGATAGACAAGGTTATTTGTGTGGTGGTAATAAAGTATTTCTGTTAGAAGTTATTACTTCTAATGTCAAAGAACCCCTAGGAACTAGGAATTCTGAAGGAAATAGCTTAATAATAACTCTTCCAGGGCCAAATTCACAGCCAGTGTTATTCCACCAATTAGTTTATAAACTTCTATACGACAACTATGGTTTAAACTATTCCCTAAGTTAAAGAAGCAGTTTGGAGGGTTTTTTTGTGTATCTTTCTAGTACATTTGTTTAGCAAGAGACCTTTAAAATCTTCAAATGTTTACCTAACTTCTCCTTCATCCAATATTTTGTCAGCATCTCCCTTCAGTCCATTGACTTTGATTAGTATCCTTTTTTTTCCCCTTCAATATTCACTGCTTTATATTCCATGTTGTCTTTTGTGCATTAGCAACATCAGTGCTCTTCTGCATCCTCTTCATGCTTTAGACATGCACATGGCATATGAATCCCTCACTGTGTTTGCTTGCTTCTTCAAGAACTGTTATTGTGAAGTTAGTGAAAAAGGTCAGGGTGATTATTTAGTGGGAAAAATCGAATCTGCTGGAACTTTATTGCTTTTCTCTAAGAAATCTGACTTATTTATGACATAAGGCATTTTAGGGCACCTGATGGGACTGGCTTCTTTCTTTATGATACTTCTGCCTTTGTGTAAAATTGTGCTATAAATGATATTGACAGTGTCATACAGTACTACTGTATTGTTTTTAAGTTGCATTGTTTTGGCAATTTATAGTCAAACAAACCAAAGTTGTGACTGTCTGCCCTACTTGCAAAGTTGCAGGGACTTGTCTTAAATTTTTCAATATATGTTAGAGAAACTTTCAGCAGAAAAAAGTTTAATATAGCTCAAAGAAAGGTGCACTTTTTTCTTCTGGCTTGAATCTACAGCTCTTAACAGATGTAATACAGCCAGGTGTATAACCGTGTAGAGATAATCTTATGATTGGGATATTTTTCTTAATAGGCTTAGTAGACAAGCCCATTGGCCACAGTACCCCAAAGAGTTGCCTGACAAGTACAATAAACTAGACACGCTTCTCAAAAATCAGAGGTGCGAACATCTGAATTGTCCACTCCATAAGAGATATTAGATAAAAAGTAAAGGCTGGTTCTCTGACCCAAAAGAAATAATCAGGTAACAGCTACTCAGAGGTTACTGGAAAGGATAATTTGTAGTGCCTCTGGAGGCAGTAATGAGATAAAAGGGTCCTTTAAGGCTCTGTTGGTCAGAATTATCTTCAAATTGTCTTCTCAAGCAGGATTTTTTTTTTAACCTGTAATACTGAAATTGATGAAGATCCTTTCCTCTGCATCCCTCAAAGCCAGACAAGTCAGCTTTCTCCCTTCACATTTGCATGTGTCAAACTTCCCCAGAAACCTTTCCTTTTACAACCCAGGTTTTTAACCCCCATAACAAATCTGAGAGTAAACTGTTCAGAGGTTTTTTCGTTCTCTTGTGCTCTTGATAGTTAGTGCTGTTCAAGAGTACAGGCTTTGAGAACTTCAGTTACAGTTCATCATACCATCAAATGCCCTGTACCTCTAGAGCTAGAAAAAACAAACCAGTGCCAGACTGTACAAAACTGGGGAAGGATTTAATGCCCCAAAAGAAGCATGTCTGTTACTTGCAGCATAATCAAGTGATCCCTTTTAAGCACTCCTTGGACTTGATCACTTAGAGTATTATTTTTCAGATGCTGGTCTTCTGATTAAATCCAAGTGACTCTGCCATCATTGTTTAAATCAGGATATATGGATTTTCAAAGGCAACGCATTTTTGCAGAAGTGAGAATAAGACTTTTAAATGTTAGGGTTTTAAGTGGCTATGCTTCCTTAAATTTTTTCTTAAGTGATTGAAAATATACACATTCCACATTTACTGATACTCGATAACTTCCAGATAAAATTAATTATGTTTTCCCTATAAGTAGTTGGGGGGCATTTGAGCTGCCAAGCCTACAGACAGAGCTTGTGATCCAAGAATTTAGCTGATTGTTTCACATACAATAACTGATACTCACTATGGAAAGTGTAGGCTCACTGGGACAACTGGAGCCTTCCCAGTAGCAACCTTTGGTGCGTGTTGCATATGATGTGACAAGGAAGATACTACACTACTTAACAATTTCTTCATTTTTACACCGCCACTGCAGCTATATCCAGTTCCACATCCTTCTGGTCTTAGTGATGCTGCACTGGACTATATAGACCTTAACAGTCCACAGATTTCCTACTGGATAAGTTATTACAAGTGGAATCTGAGAATAAACAAGGCTAACCACTATTCTTTTACCAGTGCATTTTCAGGTCGGCTCTAACAAGTGCTAGAGAGAGCTGTAGCTTCAGGAGCAGTTGAGAAAAATGTGCAAGATACTTCTGCTAGATACAAAACCCATTTTGAAGAGGCTGCAAGGAAAAAAAAAAAGGGGCCAGGCAATTGTTAAGTAGCTATCAGTTGTGTGCAGAAAAGACTGTGCTGAGTTCTGTCTCCTATAGCCATTTCCAAGATAGCACAGCTGGATTTTGGATTCTAAAAATTACCTCACACTGTAAAGCTATGAGAGCATGGGGATTTGCAGCATCTCAAAGGAGACCTTCAGATCCTGATGGGATTACAGCCTCCAAGTTAGCTATGCTGGACACAGCTTTTTATACAACCTGAACGTTATAGCTTTTCTGTAAAATTGCCATTGTCATAATTCTGTTGTTTAGGGTTTTTTAAAGATAAAAGAGACTAGAGTTATTTAATATTAAAAAGTATTTTCCCTGCATGCTAAGCTTAATTGACTCAGTACTCATTATTATAACTGGATTATCATTGGCTCAATGATAATTTTTGAAGGGTAGCTGCATAAATGCTTGATCATCTTTTCAAGCCATTAAACACTCTGGGCATCAGCCTCTTAACAGTAATTCTGACATATTTATCTCAGCTGGGTTTGTAATTCTTCTTTGTTCAGGGTTTGTGATCTGTATATACAGTAGATTTGAAAAAAAAAAAAAACCAAAAAACAACACAACAACCCACAACAAATGCAAACCAACAAAACACAACATGACCTTCCAAAGGAAGGAAGAAAGGAAGAAACAGAACGAAGACAGACTTTTCCATCAGAAAATAATCCTCAGTGACTATCAAATGAAATATTCTCCTCAAAAAGCAATTATGCTTTTGTCCATTATGTCTGGCCACGTCAAGTAAATACTAGTTTCAGATTTGCAGGCACCTTGTTACATTTATTTTTAGAGGTTAGATAAAAGTGTTCCTCTTGGTTGCCCTCCGTGTAATTAACCTCAGTTTACTTCCAAACTTGATTTTTAAAGGAAGTATCTTATGCAGCTCGCATCATGAAAAACATTAGTTAATAAGGACAGGCTTTTCACTGCATCTTTAGGTGAACAAGCAGAACACAATATCAGATTTATAGTTCCCCACCAAATTCTGTGAGTAAGCTTTGAAATTCCAACTGACAATTACTTCTGAATGCTTCTGGACCACAGAAACCTATTGAATTACACTCAGCTCCTCCTGGCTTCATTTTGTGTTAAGATTCCACACACTCATTCCCTCCATAAACAGTTAAACAATAGCTAAAGTTTGATCATTTACGCCTAAACCCACCAGGACAGACCCACGCTGACACTTTTTCCTCCTCCTTCCCCCTCTTCCCGAAGGGATCGGACAGTGCGAGCCAACCTCCTGCCTCCACCAACGGGACGATGAGGCAGCGGCATTGCCCGAGGCAGCGCGAAACATTTGTTCTAGAGCCTGGCTCCCTTCCCCGAGGAAGAACTTGTAACTTTTCTTCCCGGCGGCGGTACCGCCGGACCCGGGGTGACCCGGAGCCGCCCGGCCCGGCGCTGAGCAGCGACAGCCCAGCGCTCCGGCGCTGCACCGAGCCGAGCCGCGCCGAGCCGAGCCAGCAGCAGCATAATCTACTAATGGCTTCTTTTCATTTCAGCCCTCCCTGAGAGACTCAGTGGCAGATTGTAGACTCAATTACTCTCATGTCAGGTGATTATCCTAGGTCTTAATGTAATCTTCCATTCACACATACCATATTTCAATTACGGCAGCTATGAAACAAGCTGTGTATTCAAATCACCAATCACCTTATCACTGCTGAACAATGTCAACTGTAAAAAACGCCAGCTGAAGGCAATTACACATGTGTTGAGAACCGATTATGATTACTCTCTGTGGTATTTGTGATGAGCTGGGGAATGTTCTGAAAATTTAATTTAATGACAATATGCTTGCTGTACAATCCATAATACCTCCTGAATCCAGCATGGGGCTATTAAAACTGATAGGAGCATATTATCACCGAACTGAAAAGCTGGGTTGGGATGGTTGCTGGATGTCTCTACAGGGAATGATAGGTAATTTCTCCACATATTTCTAACGGCTGAGGCAGACAGCTTCCAGTTCCAGCTGCACTCTGAAGGTGGTCCCTTCCCCTCACTCCTCCCTCCCAGCGCTGAGTTAAGGTGTTTTACTGTAGCCACTGCAGAGGGACGGGAGGCGGGAGGAGGAGCAGGGGGGCAGGCGGGGAAGGGTGTAGGGACTACTCGGAGAGCGCCGGGCCGGGCCGGGCCGGGCCGGGCCGGGCCGTTGCCTCAGGGACTCCAGGGCACAGCGCCATTTCCCCCGGGGGACTTGCATGACCTCGTTAAATCCTTTCTCTCATTTTCTTTTCTTTTCTTTTTTTTTGGTTTTTTTTTTTTTTCTCCCCCCTTTCTTTTCTCCCCTCCTTTTCACACCGTTCTCGCTGCCGGCACTTAGCAGAGCACAGGCGGCTGTAACCTTTAGCGAAGGGATGGGGATCCCGGGCCGCTGCCGGGGCCCGGCACCCCCCGCCCCTCCCCTCCCCTCCCCGCGGGGTCGCCTGTTGCCAGGCAACGACCCCGGTCAGCGCGGCTTACACCGCCGTCCCCAGCCGGGCCCCCAGGGGAACGCTACCCCGAGGCCCCCCAGATGTGTACGTGTACATAACGAAGGTGAAATCCTAATCCCCTGACCCGCCTGGCGCGGCCCTTCCTTCCAACAGGTAGCCAGCACGGTGGGCGCGAACGTCCCGTGCGGGGCCGCTCGGCGGGAGGAGAGGGGGAAGCACAATCCGTGTGAGGAAGGGCAGGCGGGGGCAGGGCTGCTGCGCGACGCTAATGCCGTTTATTGATCTGAATCGGTGCGATTCTAGATTAGGCGTGCAATCCATTTCAGAAAGCTGACAATCTCCGCTGCCTGGGCACGACACAAAGGTCTCGGGCTCTCGGGAGGCTGTGCTGGGAGTGCTCCAGCGAGCTCTGCGCTGTGTCTGGCCCGCTTTCCCCGGCTGCCTTACGGACTCGGGGGCTTCCAAACAAAACAAATCTTCTCCATCAAAAACCCCGTTCAACTTGAAGCATGTGGTGCCATTCGCCTACATATAAGAAAAATAGCTTTTAATTAGTGTACACCGAAGAGGTGTGTTTATCTGCACTCACATTTCATATGCAGAACATTTATTTTTGTAAACGGGTTCACATTTTAGACTGATCGGCCTGTTGTGGTAATTTGCCCTTCATTGTACACAGGAATTTTATTGTGGATTTATTACTCTGAAAGCATTTAAGTGGAATTCTGTGGTACATGTGCTTTTTAAGCCTGGAAATCAAACAGTTCTCTGTCTCAAACGTACATGTTATAGGAATGAGGGTTACCTGATTTTATCTTTTGTTTATTTTAAGTCACTGTTCCACATTGTGCCAAGTACCCTTCCTCGACTCTCTTCTGCCTAGGTCAGCTATACCTATATGTCAGTGGGACAAATACATCTGACTAGACGTGTCAGGGAGAAGATAACTGTAATTCACAACCTGTAGTACTGCTTTTCTTTTGAGTACACTTATATATGCGTCTAAACATCACATGCATGTAAACCACAAGGCCAGAAAATAAAAAAAGGTTGGTAAAACTGATGTAAATTAGAAAAGCCAGAACGAGCTACTAGAAACATTTCAACAGCGTACTTAAATTATTTGAATCTATTCTGGAAAACAGCTTCTGTTGATAAAGAGGTTTTAACAGCATAATTTACTTTTTAAAGAGCTGTTTTTAAAGAAGAAACAATTTATAAATAGGACTGATGGAGAAAAGAGTAAATCACAGGAGAAAAATATGCTAGCACATAAGCAAAGGTTTAGGAAACTTAACTCATACCAGCTTTTGGGTACATGAAAGGAAACCATCTACTAGCCAGTACAGTAATTTTCTTGGTTTGAAGTATTTACATGATGTTCATGTAACACAATGTGGTGATTAGTATTATTATAGCAACAGTAGTAATAACAATGGCAATATTAACAGCAATGATAGCAATAGCAGAAAATGGCAAAACCAAACCAGAAACAAATGGAGCAAATTAATAAGCCTTTTGTCTAAGATGCAAACCAGCTGTTCCTCTAAAGGAATGAAACAGTGCTTCTTCATTTTGGATTAGTCTACAGCTAAGGATCGCTGACCTGTGAGCAGTAAGAATCTGAATTCCAGCTAGAAGCAGAGAGTTAGGGCACCTCTGCTCTTTGCTACGGGCACACAGAATTCACAGCATCGCATGCATGTGGCGCTTGCAAGGAAAGCTTTCTTTTTACGTGTAGTAGAAAGGCAGCATGCAAGCTGATTTGTGATATTACCCTTCATATCTCAAAGCAAAGAGAATGCCAAGAAATAAAGAAAAACCCCTCCAGTCTCTTGTTAATCATGAAAGTTGATATTGTTACTGGCATGTTTCTTGCATGAAGGGAATAATATTCTATAAATTAAGGGAGCTATAGCACAATGGCATAGCTCCAAACTTTCTTCCAATTACTGGAGTATTGCATGACTTATATTTTGTATAGAGAACGGCATCCCAGCATCTGTATTATGGTGAAATTAAAGATTTTTTTCTTAATCTTTTTATGTTGTTGTTGTTTTTAATTTGGTTGCACTTTTTCTGTGTTGTTTTTTTTTTCTAAGAAAGCTGTTGAAACTCCATAAGGAACGTCTATATCCACCTCACACATAGCGTGTGTACATATAAGCTGAGCAAAGATGCCATGATAGAGATCATTCAGGTTAACATCATGTTTTCGATTCAGCCTGTGTTATTTAGAAAACTTTTTTTTTTCTCTCTCTCTAGACACATTTAAAAAAATACTTTGAGGGTTTACAAGTAAAATGTTATTAGGTAAATATCCAACACAGTCAAGGGCTTTATTGATTTTTCAGCAAAATGAAGCTACTGTACTTATTTTAAAGATCAATTTTATCACCTGAGCTCGGGCATGCTGGACTTCAAGCAAAGGAAGAAAGAGGACAATCCTTCATAACCTCCTCCATGACCCTAAACATCCAGAAAATCAAAAGGCCAACCCATTTTGTTAACTGAATTACATTTCTTCTCTCCCTCTTTGATCCTTCTTAATGTATAATTCTCTGCCAAAAAAGTAAGCTATCTGATTACAAATTGTGCTACTTTTATTGCCCAAGGCAGTTGTTAATTTTTGCCATAGGTCAGACAGGATAGAGCCCTAAAGAACCAAGAGCTTCTTAATTGCATGGTGTACCACTAGCTGTTGCCACATCTCAGAGGAGTTATTGCACCTTGCAGATAATGCCCTTTTCCCCTTCAAGCCATGAAATAGGTTCTCCCTACATCAATGTATTAATTAGATTTCAAGACTGTTTCAAAAATTATAGCTGAGGCTGCAGTTCAAATATTTCAGAAGTTATTAGAAAGATTGTCTCTGGGTTTGATTGTTTTTTTTTTTTTTTTAAATTGAAAAAGGGGAGGAACTAACCCTGAAGATTCTTGTCTTTATTTCTTGGATAAGGTGGGGGAAGCAGCCCAACCTGTAAACCTTGTCACATTAAAAGAATATATAAGTTTTGATAGAATTCCAGGTTAAGTTTGTCAATTCTGATGTTGTAAAAAGTGAATGAATTGGCACGACCTGTAGAAATCTCAGGAAACGTTTGAAATTTCTTCATCTGGCTGTATATCAAGTATACAGTGAAAAAAGGAAATAGAAGGAAAGTAGAAAAGAAGGGCAAAAGGCGAAATGGTTTGTGTCCATTTAAGAAAAAATCAATAATAGCATAAAATTGATTTAGTGCTTGTCATAAAACATAAGTAAGTGCTGGAAAATAGAGAAAATTGAGTCTCAATTTAATCTGCACAAAAGCCACACTGTACTGATGAAGTGATCTGAGGAGAGAGCTACATAAAACCTAAAGACAGATACTTAATTGTCATATTAAAGACTCTCTTTTCTGCCTGCTGGAGTCGAGGGGTAGGACCCATTAATCATGTGGATAAGGGGCACTGAAATCAAATCTCAATTAAAATCTGTTCAATAATGTCTCTAATATGTTTTTCAAGCATTAATTTTTTTCCATTGATTCTACACCCCATAAATCAGATATGTTGCAGTGCATGTAATAGTTTATGGAGGAGAGGATTATGGTTTTATGAAGTTAATGCAGCAGAACCATTTAATTTACGCAAGCTAAAGTTTTCTGTCTGATGATCATTTCTGTTGTTTTCTGTGACTAAAGATTCTTTGGGATATAAACCTAAACCTTTTCTTGGTTATAATTTTTCTATATGTGTGTGTGTGTCTGTGTAGAAACATTAAAAAAATATCAAAGCATACCTGTGCCCTTGCTTACATGGCCCTATTTGCAAAGATGGTTTCTGAAGAAGAGACACTTTTATTTTTGTTAGAGACTGTGAGTTTAGAAGGTGAAGATAACAATCTCTCAGGAAAAAAGACAACCATCTTTTGTACCATTACACTATGCAATGTCTGGTGAAATGCAGACAATAGCATAGATATTGGCAACTCAGCTTTTGTCTTTTCAGTGAATGAAAGATGCTTTCAAGCTGCGATCATGAGAAGTTTTGTATGAGATGTAAAATTAGTTTGTGACTGGCTTAGGATGGAAAAGAACTTAGTCTTTTTACACTTGGAGAAGTGTTAACCCTTGCTAAATTCTCATTTCAGCAACTATATTCTTCACCCACATTTCCTGACAGGTACAATTGGCTATATCCTTCATCATTTCCTGTCATACAGTCTTGTGTGGGTGTTGGTGTATACTGTTTTAAGGCTGACAATTTCTATTTGTTAGCTGCATTTTGCTGGTTGGGTGACTATTGTTTCAGGACCAAATCTACTCTGACTGAAACAAAAATCAAAACTCATTTTTTATTTCAATGATGCAGTATCTAGGCCGCAGTTCATAAAATCTTTTTGAAACTGATGGGCATGCAAGCAGTCCAATATATTTTAATCTTACAGAAATATGAGGTGCAACTGCTCATTATATTTTTAAATACTCTTGGTGAGTAGCTTATTCCAGCTAACTGAAGCTGGATGAAAGGTGCACAAGAGATAAGACAGCTAAATTCCTGACATCTGGAGGTTGGTTTTGATGAACATATGCCCAGAACCAGTGGAGACTAGGACTGTCGGTGAGGGTTGTTGTTTGAGGTGTCATTGTTTGGCCTTACCAGGCCTTTGCAGATCTTAGCAAAGACAGTGAGAGGGACAGTTACCTCACCAGCACAGTCTTAAATTCCTTTCCTCACACTAACAATGTCTCTGGCTGAAAAACTAGGTTGAAAACTTCTGACAGAACAAACATCAAGCAGTTGTTCATAATTTTGTAAGACATGGTTCATTTAGTGCATTTATAACTTCTTCAATTTTACCTCTTTAAGTATGCTGTTAATTACAAACACTGGGCTAATGATGACTGTCTCATGCATTTAATTCTACTCATCGTAAGTCCCACTTCTGAACTGTCACACAGTCAGGGGCAAAAAGTCCTGTGAGTTTCACTGAGTTTTGACTCAAGACTGTCAGTTCAGAATAGAACTGTTTGATGAAGAGCTGGTGCTAGGTGCAATTCATGGTAAGACAAAAGCAGAATTAAACTACTGTGTCTCCAACATTCTGAATTAGGACCTCTGGATCACTTGGAGGAGTACTACAAAGACAGCTATTAGCTATAAAGTTACTATACAGCCTAAAATAGTCATGGAATTGCATTCTAGTAACATTACTGTGTCCTGATGCCTCTTCCTGTCCTAAACCATTTCTGCACCAGGAGCTGTGACAAGATGCAAAGCCATATGAAGCCTGTTTGCTGTCTTAGACACATTCTGGATCTCTTTCCATATATACTAGTTAACAACTGAAGTTAATTCATAGTTAATGACCCAGGAGCCATACAGCAGGCAGTATTGGGGGCTATGTGCAATGCACTGTTTAAAACAGTGTTTCATTTTAATAAAAATTTGTGTCTTCTCTATTGGTAGTGTGGTTACTTGTACAAAGGAAACACTGAAAGACATGGATGAAAACAATGAGATAGAAAAATAAGTTATGAATGTACTACTGCACTCTATCCTAATAATAAATTCCTGTATAGAAATATAGGAAAAAAAGTCCCTCCTAAATTACAGTGTTAGGCATGCTGTTTTACTGTAGAAGGCTGTACATGAGGAGACTTAATCATTGCTATGGTTAAATAAGTTTGTTATTATTTTTACCAAACCACTATATTAAATAAGAAAAGGAGATGGGATACTAGTTTGTGTTACAGCTTAAAGGTTTGCCAGCATATCAGTGTCAAAAAAGAGTATGAAAACTTGCAGGTTTCCCAGTAAAATAAATTGTCACTCTGTTCTTCTAGGGAAAATTCCTTTGGTTGATACTACCTATGTCACCCTTTCAAGTTTTCAAAACATAATTTCTACAGGTTAGCTTTGCAGGCAAACATGGAGTTTTTTGGCTTTTTTTTTAGTGTTGACACAACTATAATTTTCAAATATTTGCATTTTAGAGGATGTACTCTGTGGTTTCCTGCTTAGTAACTGAACAGCAAAATGTTGTTTCCAACATGCTTTGTGTATCTAGTGGAGGTTGTATTATAACATGGTACAAAATTAGCTTGTGGAACTCACTGTTACAAAATGACAATGAATTGGAGAGGCTAAAAAGAAGGCTGTAGATTTATCTCAATCATAAAGAGCTTCCACAGTTGCATCAGATTGAATAAAATGTTTTTAAAGGAGATATAAACCCTCGTGCTTCATGTCACAAACACAGAGAAGATTTAGAATTACACCCATGGCCCATGAACAGATTTTTCTGCTACGGTGGGCTATACCTTTTCCTGAAAAGTCTGATGCTGGCTCTGCTTAGGATCCTGTATCTCCTGTGTGCCTCAGTCCTATGGCATATCTGTGGATGCTTGAGACTTTTAGCTACCCTCACAGTTCAGGCAGTTTCCCAAGTGTTTTGCCTGCCAAATTTTCCTGACTAATCCTTCTGGTGGTTAATCCACTAGAAGATGTCTTTTCCAAGCTGACACCCTGTATTATCAGCTCTCATTTGCTCTGTGCAGCTTACTGGGAAAGCTACTTGTTGAGACTCTGGCTGGGCTGCTGACCATGATGAAAATGGTACCACTGGTCTGCAGGCCACAGGTCTCCTGGGCATAGAATGTCTCTTTGCAACCACCTCCATACTGATTTTAACACTAATGTAAGAAATACAAAACTATTTTCCTCATAATTCAAGGAACAGAAAAACCCCAACACTTATTTGTCAAAGGTGGACTAAATAAAGCTGTTTTCTATGTTAATGTATCTTAGTATTATATTTTATCTTAATTCAATTCTACCAGATTCTCTTTCCTCCAGCTAACAAGCTGTCAGAAATCCTGCATGTCTGGGAAAATTAGTGCAGGCTGGATCACAGCTCAGGGTCCAGGACGTTCTCAGTTACTAGCTGAAATTCCATTCAGATGCATAACTTTGCCCTGGTATTTCCAACAATTCTAGAACTCAATTCTTAATGAAGATGTCAAACTTCATCACTTTTACCAAAGGATTAGTGACTGTCCCCTGCTAATTTTAGAAATATTGATGTCCCTGGGGCATAGCTATGTGAAACGGTCTCATGTTAGACAGTAAAAAAAAAAAAAAAAAGTAATAAATAGTGCTCTACTTGGTTAAATGCACTTTTTATCCATTCTTTCACCTGGCAGGCAGGGTTCACACCTCAGTATCTAGCTCTTTAACATTAAAAATACAGTCCCTGCAAACACATAAATGGATTCTATACTAACATATTAAGGAGCACAATGGATGTAGAACGTTTCTGATTGTTCACTGAAGTTAAGCTATAACCACACAGTTTGGGGAAGTGGACTTGGGATAAATGATTTCTACTCTGGTTTTGAGGGACTGTACGACAATAGGATAGCTTTTTCTATTCTCATATTACACAGTTCCAGAGTCCACATTACGTATTATTAAATAGAGACAATAGTTTCTCTGTCTATGCACACAATATAACAAAGAAGGATAGTTCCTCTATTTTGTGTTTCACTGTTTCTTCTTATGCCTTAATCTTTTTACCTTTCTTTCATCTTACATTTTCAAGAAGAAACAGAAGATTTGCTGAAAGATCAGCAGCATCTTGTGAGGACTGAGGAAGCGTGTTGTTTAAGGTGTAGGAGCCACTGGGATCAGGTATGTGGCTGGAAGAAGGTGGTTAAGGCTGGAATGGGGATGGATAAAAATGAGGATAGAGCTACACCAAGCATGCTCTAATGAAGCTAGAAGCAACTGAAACTTATGTCATACCAGTCTTCTCTATCTCAACAGTGACTTCAGACTTTTCACCGTGCTGGTTCATTTGATTGTTCCCTTCTTCCCAGGCAGCACCATATACATGGTAGGAGTGGCTGAACTCAGTCTAATCCTGCTGATACTTAGAGGTGAACACAGAGTGGTCTGAAGGGCTTTTTGCAGCAACAAGCTTAAATTTTTTTTCTACTCTCTCATCAGCCCATCTCCTTTGACCTTCCCTAAACAGGAATTTCTTCAGCACTGTGCTCGGCTGTCTACTCAGCAAGTCTCTGATGACAACTCTCAGGATGTATCCTTTGCTCCAATTTAAATCTCCATCCCACTTTAGGTGAAAGTGAAAGATTACAGAGTTACTGGTCACAAGTAACTGAATCAGAAAGGCAGGGCAGTGCTACAGGTGCTTTTCAACAACAGGTCCCTATCCCTGTTTTACTCAGGTCTGAGAAGGCTCAAAGACTTACCAAAGGTTACCTAACAGTAACCTTGGCAATTCCAAGAATAGTATCCCTGTGCCCAAAATGGACGTGCCAGTCACTGGCCACATCACTTCTATTTCATTGCAAAAAGCAGCTTAACAACCAAGTCGTAGCTCTGCTCTTACTATGTCCTAGTTTTTAGCTGCCCTTGTAATTTGTGCAGCCTTTTTTCTTGATTTCCAACCAGGGAAGTGTTTAAACTGAGTAGCACACAGAAAAAAGGAATATGAAATGTCTTTCAAAAATGCATGTTATCTGTTGCTTTATTCCAAAGGCAAAACATTTGCTTTTTGAAAACATCATTATCAACACTGATGAAAGAAGGAGCCCTTTGACAGTGACAGAAAAAATGGTGCTGTACTTCACCAGAGATTAAAATTTCTTTTCAATTCATGGTTTTGCTATTGAAAATAAATATTATAATCTTTAAATTTGTTTGAATTAGAACAGTCCTAGAATTAGTAAGTGGAATGATACTTTCCATCTTTGAAAGGACTTTCAGCTTTCCAGTGTAGTTGTCACACTTTCTCTCTCTGAACATGAGATTTTCCATTTCTGTGTGGTTGGAATAGTTAAATGTGTCAGAATTAAGCACCCTTTCTATCAGTGTGAGAGATATTCCACACACATCCATACATGCAACACTGCTTGATGCTAACTGTCAAAATGGAACAGCCTTTTTAAATACAGACACCCTAGATCGTCCTGTGAACCCAGGCAGAAAGATTCACTATCTTGGATTTCTGAAACCAGCACTGCTATGGGCTGTGACAAAATAATTTAAAAAAAAAAAAAAAAAAAAATTAAAAAGAAAAGAAAAGAAAAGAAAAGAAAAGAAAAGAGAAGAAAAGAAAAGAAAAGAAAGGAAAAGAAAAGTGAGTATTACTTCCCTTACTGATTCCCTTCAACAAAATCTTGCTGGCATTCACTGCAATAAAACCAATCACAACGGAATCATTTTAGATGTGTGTGACTCTCAAATATAGTTCCCTAAGCCACTGTTCTAAATTAACAGCAGTTAAGCACCCATTGATAGAGACTTAAAATAAATCGTTACCCAATGGACTCCCCTGTAGTCACCACACATTACTCAGAAGGTGCAAATAGTTCCATAGGAGCTGTGGCGTTTGTGTTTAGGTTACGAAGAAGTACCCATTTTGTACGTAATGATCTCTTTTACAGCATCCTCCCAATACCAGCAGATTGTGGTAGGCCTCTCTTTAACCTGACTCTTAAAAACTTTTGATGAATATATTGTTTAAGATTTTTTTGCAGTAAATCACAGAAGCCTTAATTAAATGCAAACTGATTCCTTCAAATCTTTTCTGTGACAATGCAGGCATGAATGGAACACATTCGAGAGCTCACACAGCTCTAGTTTTATGCAGCAGACTCAAGTCCCATGAGTGAGCCAATTACAAATTATAGTGTAGGTGAACTCGTTCTTTTCCATTCACTGGAGCTGATTCTGTGTCATTAATGCTGATATCTTAGAAAGAAAGAAAAGGCTTTTCATATCTCATTAACATTACAGAGGAGAAATGAAATTAATTCTATGATAGATGAGAGCTACATACATGGAACTAGTTCAGTTGCCTACATTTTAATAAGTCTTTACAGAAAGCCAGAGCCATATCCACCACCAAAAGGCTCACTAATCCTCTGTGGTGTCTTGCACTGACCTCATTGGCACGGTCTTGTTATTGGCTGAGGTTCCATCACTCTTAGGCTTAAATCAGCTAGAGTGAAATTTTAGCTGAGTGTTAACTGTGCCAAAACCCATCGTTAGAGCTCTCAACCTTTCACCACCCAAATGCTGAACAGTGGCACCGGAACAGCAGAATATGGCTTCTGTTATGAATCTGTGAAGGTGAAGGCTTAGATCTATAGAAAAGGGATAAAAGATGCATAATTTACAGGAAACATACTGTGAAGGAAATGTTAGTCTCTCATATCTATTTACAATTGCATATGCAGTAAAAGAGTAACCTACTCTCAGCTGGATGATGTTCAGAGACAGAAAAATAACATTTTATCTTAAAAACTTGCATATAGTCAAACTTGGAAGCTGTCTGTATCTGTTCTTGATACATTTAGTATAGAAAGTTATACAGTAGTATCTAAACCCAACTGCCGCAAACACATTTACCTACTTCTGCTCCTCTTTTGGTCTGGACTAACACAGACACATCTGTAAATAAACTTATGTATATGCCTCAAGTGCCAGAGGCAGTAAAGCAAGTACCGTTCAACATTGAGGGTGTAGTGAGAGTTACTCTTTGCCACATTCATTTCCTGTTGGTTTGTGGTTTTGTTTTAATTCAGTCTGGCTATTAATGCAAAGCCTTGTGTAACAGGAATGATCCTGTGGCTCTTCTAGACTGTATTCAAATCCAAAGTCTGATGAGTTTTAGCAACCTGCTGTTGTGGTTCAGGAAAACTGCAAATATCTTTTACTCCACCAGACGTGTCCCCTACATCAGCATGTTGTGACACATGAAACAAAAGACCAGAAAACCTATTTATTATCAAGGATAGGAATAAAAAACTACATAGTTTGAAATTATAGATACATTTTCACTGCAGCATTCTTTTTCTCTTAAAAAAAAGCTCTTAAGAAGAAATATTGTTGCTTTGCCTCATTAAGAACCCTCTCATCATAGAGTGCCTTGGTAAAGAATAGATGTTTTGTGCAAGGGTGTACTTACTGAAGACCTAGTTACTTACCAGTAGCTGAGTTCAGGATGTATACAACAAAGCCTTCATAATTAATTAATAAATTAAATGCATTTGATCTAATTCTCTATTTCCTATTCTTTTTTTTTTTTCCTCCCCAAACTATTTTCTTTGCTTTCTGAAAATGTTAAAACCACAAGTCCCAAATAACCCAGAATGCCATCATACAGTGGGACTGTTTCAATAAGTAGTGGAGTTGGTAATTTTGTTTTGTAGGCATTATTGATAGTCTTTCTGAAAATACAGTGTTCAATTATGACTTCTGACTTGTACCAGAAAAATTCCCCCACCCAGAGTCACATAAATTCGGAGGGGGGACACTCTCTAGAGCAAGATAAGGGCAAGAAGAAAATGTGTGACTTGGAAGAGAGAGGGACAGAGCATCTTAAAAAGAAAATAAAAACACTACTCCTACTAGTGAAAATGTGTATTTATAATTCAGTGGGAAAACAAAGACACGAGTTTGCAAGGATACACCCACCCACAGAATTCCTCCTAATTTGTGCCACAAGGAGTATTTGATCCAACAAACGTATTGTCCAGGAATTAACAGGTTCAGAAAGAGATTATTTTTTTGTTAGCTAAAACTTAAAATTCACTGTATTTGCTGAGGGAAAAAAGGGTAAGGTAAAAGTGAGGATCATCTCATGGAGGATTACAAAGTGATTTCCAGAATTGCTACACTTATGTTAGAAAAATTTGCTCTTTGATTCTGTCATCTTTAGTTTTGGGGTTTTTTTTACTTATTCAGAGAGAAACTGAAACACCTAAGTTTCTCTCATATCTGCTCCCAAAGTGAATGTTAGGCACTTTTGTGCGTGTAACCTGTAGCCTACAGCCCTAAACAAGAGTGGTCACTGTAGCAGAAGCAACCACAAACTGATGGTGTGAATAGAACTGCTGTTTCTTTAAGTAAAAGTGGTGGCAAGGCCTTGAGGACACCAACAGGCTTTAATGACCATCCTCAGCTGGGACCTGCACCCACACCCTCCACCAGTGGGTCCAGGAGCTCCTGTGAAGCTTAATGCCCTTCCATCTCTGGTCCTTGATAGCCCAGTCCTTGGCCATGGCCTCTGGATGGACATCAGACCCACATTCTAGGCAGCCCTGTTTCTGCTTGTGTTTCTTGCTGCTGTGCCTTGCTGACTGGGTGCCACGGACAGACCCAGCTGTGCTTTGTTACCTTGCCCAGCCTGTTGAAAGAAACTCTGTCACCAGCCCTGCTGTGCTTGGGGACACCTCTTCCTTACTCTGCTGTGGCCACACATCACCCTGGCTTGTCTTTGCCTGGGGAGCAGCCTTGTGTTTGGTGCCCTTTGCCAAGTGGGGCCTTATGTATCTTAGATATATACAAGTGATTCCATAAATTGTATTTCTAAATTTTTGCACATCCTGCTACCTCTCTATTATCAAGGATATTGCAGGGATGGGGGTGAGAACTGAGACAGACTGACTGATGGAAAAATATACAATAGGTATAAGTGGGTGTGCAGAAACTGCATGAATTCAGTCAGCTCAAGTATACTGGTGCTTATTAGCTCCATCTTAATAATGTCTTTGCAAAGCCACTGGAGCATCTTGGTACTTGTGGTATGAATAGCACTCAGCATAGCTAATATTTTGATAGCTGATAGTTTACCAAACATATGTGTATATATATTCACATCCATATGAATTATAATCACATTCAGTTTCTGAATGTACATATTTGCATAGAGATTTTGCCAGTATTATGTAGAACACGAATAACACGTATTTCACAGGTTCTTAGAAGATGAAGGTACTTTATAAATTTGCACTATTGTACTGTTACACTACAGTAATATTTTTCTTGGTTTGCCATTGTTCTTCTGTATCTCTGCAATGTCATAACTTCAGGTTAGAGCACCCAGTGACTTTGTGATGTGTTTCAGGTATTGTCTGTTACTACTGAACACTTGGAAAAGGTGTCCTAATGTCCAAAGCTGCGGATGCTGGAGTACCATTATAAATATATACACATTTAACCAGTGCTAACTGTGAAGTGCAGCAGCTTTCTGGAATCTTTAGTTTCTTATATCCCCATCGAGCAGCTGATGTTTGGGAAAAGGCAGTGTCTCTGTTTCTTTCTGACTTGTGTGGGTGTCAACTGAACCCAGAAGAAACAGAGCTAAGAAATTCTATATAAATCCTCACTGAACTGTTTGTTTCAAGTAGAAGGTATGGTTTGGGGGTTTATTTGTTTGTTTGTTGCTGTTGTTTTATTTGGGGTTTTTGTTTGCTTGGGAATTTTTTGTTTATGCTCCAGGAATGCTTTATTAAGATAAACATATCTTACAAATCTGGAAAAAATTAAACATCCTCCACAAAGCAGACTGTAAAACAGTTGTTTTCCAGAAGTTCATCCTTTTATAATGGTTCTTTTTTTGCAGGACTCGGCTCTGTTAAGCTCCCTGCTACAATATCTCAGCTTGTTCTATTTGACGGCTGTTCCCCTGTCATCACTCATTTTCAGTGGGCAAGGGGGAGCAATTGCTGGGCATCAAATCATCATCAAGTAAACCAGCCTTGACACTAGTTAAAAAGGGAGATGGATGGTCAGTTGGCTTCTACAGAAAATACTCTCCTAAGTATCCTAGCAAGGTCCCTTGATACCAGGCTAGTGCTTTTCTTTCTTTCTTGGTTTTGGTTGTTTTTTTGTTTCTTTTTTTTTTTTATGAGAGTGGAGCAATCACCCATATTTTTTCTGGGTCATCATTTGATGGCAGGTTTTCTCAGGGGAGAAGCACAGAGGTTAGGGGAGGAGGCTCTGCATTCAACAATAAAACAGCAGAAATGCAAGCTGTGAAGGAAGAACTTCCTTGCGCTCACTTCCTGCACCTGTAACGAGCAATGAAAACCTCCCCACACTTGTGTAACTTCAAGAACACCGAATACATTACAGTATACCTGTCCTGTAACTGGCTTTAAAAATATCTTTTAATTCAGAATAAAAAGTTCACAAGTAGCCTGAAAATTAAAATGAAGAATAGAGATTTTTTCCAGATAAATAATATTACGGTTCTGGGCCACTATGGTTCTTTACATGCTTTAGGAGCACTGTGCTCTGCTCTCTGGAGTAAGCTGAGAGTAAGGAAATCACTAAGTTATGAACTTGCTAAAACTTCTCGGTGGTTTTGGCACTTGCATGGAAAGTAACTGTGTGTCAGCTGCCTCCTTCACTCACTCTAGACCCTTCCAGATGCTGCAGATTTTGTTGAAGGCAAAGGTGGCTATACCTGGAAGTGAGTTGTGTGATTAAGGCCTAAATCACCAATAATAAAAAAAAAAAACCCCAAGCAACAAAACAAAAACCTGTATCATTTAGCTTGGAGGAATGAAACATTTTTTTTCCCAAAGTGTCCACATATTAAAAAAAAAACTTTCAGGGAAGAAGGTGCCAAAACTTCTTACATCTGAGAAATATACTCAAGATACTTCAGAAATAACTGAATACCCTTTTACTGCTCAGATGACCAGTTATACTGAAGACAGTTTGTACAACTGAACCATAAAGGAGACAATAATGGCTAAACTTGGACTATTACACAAAATTATAGGGAAAATAACACCACATTTTGCTCATTTGTAGAATGAATAAATAAATTGGAAAAAACAACAGCTTTTATTAAAGTTTTAAAATGATGCAGCTGTTAGAGAAATAGCAAGAGGTATGACTTACTTACAAGGCTTTTGGGTAGTAGGTTTGTATTGCACATTATACTACACTTGGACCACCTTCGGAGTCTTGCTATCGTTGTGCAGATACAGGAGACATCACTTGTCTAATGCCAGCTGAGGAGAAGGAACAAATGTCTTCCTAAAGCCTGAATCTTAAAACTAAAATCTACAGATGAACACTTTGTAGTAAAGGACTATAACTGTGAAGGCATTTTTTCTCCTCAAATTGTGTCTGAAAGCCTGACCAAAAAAAAAAAAAAGCAAAAAAGAACCCAAAACTTCATCAGAAATGGAAAAAACCCAGAACAAAAGCATTGTACATGCAGTGATTTATTTTTTTTTGAGTAGGATTTTTGGTGCTATCACTGTATTATTACTGCAATACAGGAAAAGCAATTTTGATAATAATTTTGCAAGAGTGGTACAGAAGTTCCCAAAAGCATAACCCTTCTCAGATTTATCTGCCTGCTGAGCTCTCATTAAAGTCAATGGGAATTTGGAGACTCTCTAATGGAGGAAAAGCCAGTACAAAGCATAAATGTTCAGGCAGTGCTTTGAGGTCCTTACTCCAGCAAAATTCTTATGTAAATCAGTGGAAATTTTGTCTCGGGGAGGGGAGCAGTTGGACCAGAGAATCAGAAATGCACCTCATTTCGTTTGTAGAGACCAAAACATTTAAAATGCTAAACCAGCAGTCATGGTTTATATGCTCTTACTGTAATAATTTTTAAAAACCCAACACCTACATGGTTATGTAAGGGTCAGTTCTCCACACCCTTGACACCTCTGGCAGTTTTTGTAAGCTAAAACAAGATTTTAGTGCTCAGCAAAGAGGAAGAGAGCTCAGCATTCCCGTGCCTGTGCCTCCTGAACACAGCACAGTCCCAGCCGAGACAGGATGGGGAGCTAAGACCAGCCAGTGACAGCTTGATTGAGCAAGAGGAATAATGTATTTGAGTGCCTTCTGATTTTAATTCACATGATGTTTTTTATTACCCTTAGGGATAAGAGGTACTATTTTAAATTCCTTTTAGCACTATTTATTTAAAACATATTTTACTGGCATATGACCTATGTTTAAACAAGTCATATAATGTAGGGTCCCAGGAGAGTCCTGAGGTTATGGATCCATGGAAAATAAAAATACAGAAGAATATTAATAATTAAGACACATTTGGGCTTGCAAATATTTCTAGCATGTAAAGAGCAATTATTTTAATTCCTGTTAGGGAATTACTGTATCATCTGTAACTAACATATAAACAATTCATTTATAATTAAGCCATTACATTATTGACTAGACCTGTATCTCTGTTCACTGTGGTATGAGATGGGATTTTTCCAAAGGTGTCAACTCACACTCTGGTATTCATTAGAAAATGTGAATGACTACATAGTAAGAATAAAGATATTTATTAGTCGTCAAAAAAAAAAAGCTTTTCTATTGATACTAGAGTCAGAGTTTACAGGTAAAAATAAATTGAATTTCTTACTTTCTTGATTCATGGCCATGATAATTGTGCAGTTATCTACACTACACTTTCAGAGGTCTGGCTCTTTTAATTCACTATAGAGGAAGTAATATGGGCAAAAAATATTCTTAATGGATTCTTTATTTTTGATTTTTTTTGGTTCACGGAGGAAGTAAAATGCAAAACCAAATTCAGATAGTCTGAGATTTTGTGAAGTCTGTACACTGATTCCAGGATTTATATACTTTCTATCAAAAAGAGAGGTACTATCACAGGGTATAATTCTTCCTGGTTAAAATAAAAAATAGTATTTATATTTACCATTGTTAATGTTTTAAGATTTGTAACTAAACTCTATTACTGAAAAAAAAAAGTTTTTTGTGAATTCTGACAAGGCTGCAAGTCTTCAGAGGTATGAGCCATCAAGTAGCACTGCACAGCATGGAGTGATGTATGACTGTGAGGTCATGGACAACTGTGTTAGCTCATCTTTTCTAGATCATAGAATCGGAGAATAGTAGAGGTTGGAAGGGACCTCTGGAAATCATCCAGTCCAACCCCCCTGCCAGAGCAGGGGCACCCAGGGCAGGCCACACAGGAACAGATCCAGGCAGGTCTTGAAACTCTTCAGAGAAGGAGATTCCACAACCTCTCTGGGCAGCCTGTTCCAGGCTCTGTCACTCTCACGGTGAAGAAGTTTCTCCTCCTGTTAAGGTGGAACTTCCTGCATCCCAGTTTGTGACCACTACCTCTCTTCCTATCACAGGGCACCACTGAAAAGAGACCCGCCCCTTCTACTTGACACCCACCCCTCAGATATTTATAGACATTCATAAGATCCCCTCTCAGGCTTTTCTTCTCCAGGCTAAACAGCCCCAGGGCTCTCTGCCTTTCCTCATCAGAGAGATGTTCCAGTCCCTTCAGCATCTTTGCAGCCTCCATTGGACTCTCTCCAGTATTTCCCTATTCCTCTTGAACTGGGGAGACCAGAACTGGACACAACACTCCAGAGGTGGTCTCACAAGGGCAGAGTACAGGAGGAGGAAACCTCCCTTGACCTGCTGGCCACACTCTTCTTTATGCACACCAGAAGAACACTGGCCTTCCTACCACAAGAGCATATTGCTGTTCCATGGATAACTTCTTGTCCACCAGGATGCCCTCTCCATGGGTCTGCTTTCCAATGGGTCTACCCCTCACCTGTACCAGTACATGGTGTTGTTCCTCCCCAGGTGTAGGACTCCACCCTTATCCTTGTTGAACTTCAGCAGGTTCCCCTTTGCCCAGCTCCCCAGTCTGTCCAGATCTCACTGGATGGCAGCACAGCCTTCCAGTGTATTGGGCACTTCTCCTGGTTTAGTACCATCAGCAAACTTACGGAGGGTACACTCCAGCCCTTCATCCAGGTCATTGATGAAGATGTTGAACAAGACTGGACCCAGCACTGACCCCTAGGGAACACCACTACTTACACGTTGCCAACTGGACTCTGCACCACTGATCACAATCCTTTGAGCTCTGTTGTTCAGCCAGTTCTCAACCTGTCTCACTGTCCGCTCTTCTAACCCACACTTCCTGAGCTTTCCCACAAGGATGTTATGGGAGACAGTATCAAAAGCCTTGCTGAAGTCAAGGTATACAACATCCACTGCTCTCCCTGCATGTCAAAGTCTTCTGTATCAAGGTTCTCTTGCTTGAGCTACTTGAGGGTGTTTCAAACACAGCAATTTATCTAAGCTTAAAAAATCTGTGAAATTGCTCCTCTCTGGGCAGGATTCCATGTCACAAAGTTTCAGGCAGCCTGGCTGGTTTGAAAGATGTCTGGTCTTGACTGCAGATTCCTGCCCACTGCTGCGGTTCCACTCCTCAAACATAGGCACACTCTCAATGCTGACACTTTGTGCAGCCATACTCTAAACCTGCCCTTTGAAATTGCCTGATTTTTTGAAAGCCTTCCAACAATGTTTTTTAACAAAATCATTATGTAAGTCTGAATTAGAGCATGGCCATGCAAATGGATGAATCAGTACAGCTCAGGGGTAAATGGCCTTGAGTGGGGAGAAAAACTGAGCAGCAGGAGGGCCTGTGACAGAGGGAATTAGCTTTTCAGCTGCAGGATTACAGGAATCAAGTCATATTCTTGGTGGAAGCTGACTCAACCAAAAGACATCAAAACATCCTTCATTGCTGGGTCTGGACTGGTCACAAGCCCTTCATTTTGCTTCTGCTTACCAGAAGAACTCTATGTGCCCACGGTAACAAATCTTGGGTAGTTCTTTGTGGGAACAGTCATGTTTTTGTTCTGTGTTAATAAGACCTAACACCAACAGACCCTGACTGATGTATGCTCCAAGAAGAGACATATACATTACAGTAGAGTGATATTGGAATTTGTATGGCCTCCAGACGTTTCAGTCAGACTCAGGACTCAATAGTACTTAATAATTGATACATGTGAGAAAAGCAATAAAGTTCAAGAGATTTTTGTAAAATAGTTCTTTCTGGTTACATTACCATAAAAGATAAATGCAAATTTGATTGCTGTTAAAAATTGTTCAGCATTACTTTATTTAAATATTTTGAAATATAGATACAAGAGAAATAAGCTTTATTTGTCACCTATTTATCTCAGATTTGGAGACTGAAAAACATGCAAATAAACAATATCTGCTTTTCTAAATTAATAGGAATACTGAAGTAATACTTCTAAAAATGTTATTTTGATTCAGTTTTGTTCAGCAAGACTCCTGATATATCCTTCTTTCTGTACCACCAGTGTTTTTCATTTTACTTGTATAAAAACAGATTAAAAACAGAAGCTGAAAGCAGGCAGGAGAAGGTATTTTCTTAGAGCAGTATTAAATTATTGGCAAGAGGAGAAATGAATACCACAGGTGGAGCACCGAGATTCTCTATTGTTTTATAGAAAAATGTCTGAAATGAGAAACCAGAGACATGAGGCACTAAATGATGAAAAACTGACGTCTTCCTTAAACACTGAGCAGTGTGTACTTGGGGGATTTACGTTCTCTGGTTTGGCCTTTTTCCCCTCTTTCTGACAAGTAGCTTTACAAGATTTTGTCTTACTGTAATCTAAAAATCTGTCTTGGTATTTTCTTTGGGCCTGATTCTCTTCTTCCTTGCCTCAGTGTAAATCAGAGGTCAAGAAAACCAGTAGAGTTAAAATGACTTGGAGATCACAGTAGGATCTTTTCTGTGAAGTTTAATATTTTGGTGCGTATATTCTAAGTTGGGCATTTCCTGGCATGTGTAGCAATTTCTACCCACTGAGTTAAATTATTTTTTCTCTGTTGTTTTTTTACCCATTAAAACTCTTCAGACATCTAAGTGACTTCAGCTTTACACTGAAGTTTAATATCAAGAACTGTGTGCTTTTGGTGTGTTTTGTTTGCTGTATTTTTGTATCGCTACCACGTGAAGACAGATTTCCTCAAGGAGTAGTTAGCTTACAAGCATTTTTTTAACATGGGACATCTATTACAGAATTGTTCCTATAACTTGTCAAATCCTTGACTATGGACACTGAAGACAGTGAGGTTATATTTATATTATGGGACAGAGCAACACTGTCATCCCTGGGTCTATGCTCTCTCCATGTTCTGGCCCTGTATTCCAATAAACCTCAACTCTGATTTTGGTTTCCATGAGAAAGAAGATGTGGAACATGCAAGCCAACGATATTTTACAATATAATGAGATTAATTTTTCTTATCTCTGCTGTAATGATCAATAGAATTAGAGAGAAGTGAGTGAACCTCTATTCCACAGACACAATGAGATTGTAGCTTTAAGTGTCAAGGAGAGCAAGATGACAGAATTGATACTTTCCACTAACAGTAAATTGCTGTGGATGGTGGAGATAGGGAGATTCATTTCCACATATAAGGGACTGGTCACCAAGGCCAGCTGAGCATGGAAGAGAGTAGCCATGTACCAGAATGCTTAAGCAGATGACTAACTCAGAGCTGCCTGGATATGCAGAGAAGAATTGCTGTGATGGCTGTACTGTTCCTGGTATCTGTACTTAATGCTTAAAAATGCTTTATATGAATCTGAGTTGCAATCATACTGGTACTGGAACAAAAGACTTACCCTGGGAGGCATAGCTCCTTTCCAGAGCTCATCCTGGGATGTCAGAGTTTTGTGTCTTCAATCTGAGTTTGAAGATTCAGGCTTGCCCTCAAGGATTATAACATTTGCTGAATTGTCATTTTCCTTCAACAGGAGCTGAAGAGCATGTTTATATTAGCATGCAATTTTAAGCCAATGCAGCTGAGTTCACTGATAGGTTTGACTGACAGTTGGCAACTTGTGCTTAGTATTCAATTTTGAAACATCTTACATCCTTCATTTAATAAAAGCATTTGAATTTCAGATCATATGAAACACCTCATTCAGGCTACAAGGTAATACATCTTGCCTAACATGTTTTCTATACAAATGCCTTATTTGGCTATTAGTTTTACAAATATTTCATCAGGTTCCTACTGGGATTCTGCTTCTATGCTTTTCCCTTCTTTAAAAAGAAGAGAAAAATGTGAATGGAATAATATTCTGAAGGAAGCTTTCACTCTGCCTGCCATTTTACACATCCTAGACAGCAAGAGTTTACATCCCAGTTTAGCAGATTAAGCCACCCTGTCTCAACCCAGGGAAACAAGTTATCTAACCAAAGCAATGCGTTTAGATGAAAGGCAAAATTTGTCCCTGGGAGTGAAAATTGAAATTCATATAAATCAACAGTCAATTTAAGAAACTTAGACAACCCTGGCAGTACTGCTGCAGTAGTTCTGTCTAAGTCCATCTGTGCCAGCTCTGAATGGCTGCCACCCTCATGACTAAAATAGATTGCCCAGAGGTTTTCTGTCCAGGCTTCAACTATGGAGAAGGTTGACCTGTTGTCAAAATTGTGCAATGTTCCTGAGTTTGAAGTAGTTTTTGCTCTATTATTAGCTAGGGAAACCTCATCAGATAAAAGCTGCTGGATCATGAGGGCGAAACTGTTCACTGCTTACTGACTAGGTTAGCTGTTAACTCCCCTTGCTAAAAGCAGCACTTGTTGCTTTTCATTCATATTTGTCAGGTTGGCTGTTGCTGGGGGTGAAAGCCCTGCTATTTGTTCCCACTAGCTGTTCTTGTCATTAGCTCCTTCTATTAGCTTTTCATATTGGCCGTTCTCAATAGCAGTTTTCTGTGTTAGCTGTTCCCATTAACTTGTTCACCACTAATCAGTTCCATTAGTTGTGCCTTCTGACCCACTCTATCAGCCAGGCTGCTGCCCTGCCCTGCAGAAGCTTGAGCTGCTTACCAATGCTTTTAGAAAAGTTTCAAAGGTATACAGGGTCTTTGCAGAAAAAACCCACATAGAACAGGCTTCTGCACTCGCCCTGGTCTTAATAGAAATATTCCAAATACTGTAAAACAAGCATTGACACTTACTAGTTGAAACTGTTATGTTACAGAGGAAATGTTTTGTGGGTTGGGTGAAATTTGGTGGTTTGTGTGATCTTTGAATCAATACCCTTTGTTACTTAACGATACAGCACACACTGGTCTCCAAAGTCAAACGGAAAATTTGACTTAAAGATCAAAATCATGTTTCTACATCCATTCATGCACTAAATGAATGTAACCAAGATTTTACCCTTGGACTTTTTCAGGATTCCAAAAACTGCGTCATTAAGATTTTAAAAATCCTCCAATTAGACACACCCACACTTACTAATGTACACATATTCAAATGGCTTGCATCTAGGATACCCAAACCATCATCTAAAGCTCTGGAATGAGTATTTGTCTGTCAACCTCCTTTCCAGAGAAAATGAGAGACTCTCTGCTCAAGTTAAGTTACTTTTTTTGGGAGGATGAAGCTTTCTTTTTCACTGCTGGCTTGGGGAGGAGTGGCTGGAGAGCTGCCTGGCAGAAAAGGACCTGGGGGTGTTGGTCAATAGCCGGCTGAACAGGAGCCAGCAGTGTGCCCAGGTGGCCAAGAAGGCCAATG